>JAHZNC010004558.1:0-18175 GCA_027744095.1 Zhuqinia jingwanae | reverse complement strand
AATAGGGGGTATGGATCTGGCACTCGTGGTGGTGGCGGGGTTCGTCGTGGCCGTAGCTTTAGTCTTCCCGACATTCAAGACTTACGAACCAGTGCTTCAATTAACCACGCCACTTATGCGTTTCCAGGTGGAGGCGGCGGTGGACGAGAAGTCGTAGAGGAAGTCATCTATGACGAACGTGGTGGTGACGCTGGTGTCACCAGAGAAGAAGCTTTGAACCAAGGGGGCAACGTGGAAAACATTCAAGATGTCCGCGACCGCGTTAACAGCGATGTTGTCCGCGAAGAGGTAATCGAAGAAAGAAACCGTTTTGTTGAAGGAGGAGGTGAAGGCGAGGCGATTGAAGAAAGATTCGTAGAAGGTGGGGTCACGGAAGGAGAAAGCGGCTCCAGCACAACATTCACCCGTCGCCGAACCAACTTCCGTGACGATCGCAACAGCAGAGGTGGAACAACAACCACCAGAGGAGGCAGTGGAGGTTCCAATTCCCGATACAGCAGTACTAACATCCAGGAACGAGTCACGAATAACAAACCAGCAGAAAGAGTTGTTTCAAGAACCATTACCAGGGAATCTACCAGAGCTAGTGGCTCTACAAACAGGGATATTGCCAACAAGGCTTATGGAATTGGGGCTGGAAATGATGAATCTATCAGCGGTTCTTCAACAAGAAGAAAACTTCTTGAAACAAGTTTCCGTAAGGATGTTCAAGCCCCAAATTACGGTGGTACTCCCGACGATGAGAACTTTAACGTTCGTAGCAATTCTGACCGGGACTTTAGGTCTTCCGCTTCCTCAACAAGAACCTCTCAATCTGTGAGCTCACAGGGAAGTGGTAGTAGCCGAAGCTACAGTAGCATTCCTGACGACGACGATAGCGGCAACGTAATTATCCGTAAAACCACAACCCGAATCCTACAATCCTCCAATAATCGTCCCTCTTTAGCCACCTCCATTGAGAATGACAAGGCTATTGATAGCGCTCAAGTTATTGAAGGAGGTACTTTTGCTGCCTCCAATAAAGACCAAGTTGTAAATCGAGGTCTCTCAGGTGGTAGCACAATCACACGAAAAAGTAGCTTCAGATCTTCATCCTCGTCCGGTGGAGGAGGCCGAGCTAGTTATGGCTCTTTAGATGATGACAGCGATGGTAGTGGCAGCATTCAAAATTTTCGCGTTTCTTCATTCCCGCATTCTAGTGGAGGAGGCGCTTTAGGTGGTCGGGGTGAGAAGCTTGCGTCCTCCTCTTATCGATCTTCATCCCACTCAAGTGATTCCCATTCAGCTGCGTCCAATTCCAATAATCAATTTAGACAGGTGCCCTCGAATTACAGGCAGTTGATGACAGGTACCCCTGATGAGGTGGCGCAAATGACTGGCGCTACCTACATGTACACTAGGGCAGCGCCCATTTGTCCTACTGGAGGATGCTCTCCTGTAGCTTCTCTAAGAAGTGGCAGTGAATTTAGAGCTCCTACGTCACCTTCACTATTCCCTGCGTTCAGGACACCCGTAAATTTTGAGCATTTGTAGTAGTTTATTTTTAAAACAACAACAATAATAATAATAATAATAATAATAACAACAACTAAATATTAAATTAATTATTTCGTCATAACACGTCACGAATAATCGCGTGGATTTTAAGCAGTTGCAGCTTCTTGAATAAAAATCATAACTATCTCTCTTTGTTTTTATAGTATTGCTTGCATTATTATTATTATTATTAATTATTATTACAGGTTAGTTGACGTGACTCAGAATGCTCGGATCGTGTATATAAATTCGCAAAGTGTAGTGTAAATGAAAAAGAATGTGTATATCAAGTTGTCATTAAATAATATTACCAATAAATCCTCCACTTATTATATTACGAACAATCATCATCAGAGTTTGACATTTAATTTTAAGGAAAGCATTTAATATATATTTAAATAATATATAATTTACCCCTAGAAAACCAAGTGTCTATATCATGATATGATATTATTGTGCAGCATAAACATAAAAATCCCTGATGCTTAATAGAGTGGATGGTAGTAAATAATATGCCATGTCATCAATAATGGAAATGAGTGAAAACAATAAAAACTACATTAATTAATTTACAAAAAATGGTTTGAAACGACTACTCCATGATTCCTTTTTTTCAAATACATAAAACATACATATTATGCGAGCAGTCAAGCCAAGCCAAATATTTTCACAGCTTTAACTAAGTAACAACAGGTGTATAAAATGTAGATTATTTGTAGATAGGTAAGTAGGTATACACTTTTATAGATATACATTTGTAGGATGTAGGTACCAGTTCTACAATATTAATAATTATTACTGAAAACGGAACTAAACACTTTAGATAATTAAATGCTTCATCAGTCAAAATAAATACTAATATTATTATTATTACTATTATTAAATGTGCTGATACACTACTACTCCCGAGAGCCGATGAAAGTACATGGATGCTGGTAACGGAAATCCTTGATAATTTGATTGTATATACATTTTAGTTAATATTGTAGTTTATAAAGTGCATTTAGAAAATAATATAAAATTATACCCAATAATAACAATATTTATAATTTTTCTTATTATGTATATTATTTTCGCATACTACATAAATACATATACACAATCCTTAGGGATATTTTAAATAGTTGATCGATATGAAATTTTAAAGGGGAAACCCATGTGCGTATTTCTTGTGAAAATATATGGTAAGCTACATTTATCGTTAGCGTTGTAATAAAATACTTTGTAAATAAATAATTTTGCAGTATTGCAAATTAAAATTATTTGTTGCTTGTTTTGTACAATTACTAATTTTAACATTTTTGGTGGGATGGGATATGCCTTTGTAGAAAGTATTATTGACATTTTTTTTTTGAAAGTGTCAATTTATTTTTTATTTTAATTTTCATTTAGTTTGTAATGTATATAATTATTGATACAACTAGTATTTACAAATTGCTGTAATATTTTCTTAAATATTACGTAGTATTTTTTTTGTGTACAAAAGTAATAAAATAACAATAATTACATATATATTTTTTTATGATGAAAAATTCAGTATTATTATTATTACAACAAAGCATTTTTATTTTGATGAAATGCAAAGCGCGCTTGATACAGTGTTTTGTGCCATTTTCATATTATGACATATGATGACCAATCATAATATGGATGTAACACACCATTACTCAACATCGTCGTGGACACTAATAATATGAGATGTTGGGGTCGAAAAGATTTAGGCAAGATTTAGGAGGATTTTGCTAGGTTTGCATTTTTACAGTATTACCGTATTACGAATTTTATAATTCATCTTACATAGTATTTGATAACATCTTCTCACCTTGTCACACTCACTTACTCAAATCAAAATCAACGTAATCTTTTCCACCTCAACATGTCTGCCGGTTCAATTCCAAGAGCTGAAAGGGCAGCCCCAAAGCAGCCATATAAGGACAAGCATGTCAAGAAACACATTCTCGATAGAATTTACTACCAGGTGGGAAATCTCACTTTGGATCTCAGCGAATGCGCTATAGTCCATGTGCCTCTGGGCGTTATCCAGCACTACTTTGGAGAAGTGACGTCTTTGAATTTGTCATCAAACGAAATTCGTCAACTCCCTTCAAAGTTTGTAAGTCAATTGGAAAGTCTGACAAGGTTGGATTTGAGCAAAAACAGGTTGGACACATTACCGGATAACTTTGGACGGTTGGATCAGCTCGTTTACTTGGACATCAAGCAAAACAACGTAGGTTTTCTCTCAACATACCCTACTTTGTGCCATATATGTTTTTAAAGACAGCAATAATTATTGACTTTATCTATTGTTCTTTAATTTTTAGTTACAAAGGTTGCCTCTGAGCATGGGTAAAATGAGACAACTCAACTACCTGAACGTAGATCAAAATCCGTTCCAACTTCCTGTTTGTGAACTACTGATGTATAAAGATGGTTCTTCTACCGGACGGTTAACAGGTTCTGATATGGCTCAATTAGTGGTGAAGTTCCTCTTGAACTTGGCCAACGAAACTGTTCCTGCCGGGGATTATGCGTCGATTTGTCGTAAAAGCGTTTCATTTGTCAAGGACGATGATGTGAATGCTAGTGGAACTAACTCAGTGTTCAGTGAACTGGTACAAGAAAGCATCCCAAAGAAAAAGAAAAGTGTGTCGTCTGTTAGTTCTGCAAAGCATGACATTTATTGCTTCATAAAACAACTTGGTATTTAAAAAAAATACTTAAGCAAATTAATAGAAACAAGGAAAATTGTCATTTGATGTATTTTATGGTTTTGATTCCTATCCTAGGTCTTAACTTCGGCATGCTCCTGGTTATTACGTTAGTGTTTCTAACACCGTTTTTGTTTTTCGAGTCATCCTACTTTAATAGTGCAGCGAAGGAAGATCCAATTCATGAAACCCTCATAAAAATTATGCCAATTAATCGAGCATATGTGTTAAGAGGACTTGTACCAGAGAAGGGTGAGAGAAGGATGTGGGGATGGTACAACACGTTAACATTAAATAATCAGGGCTGGATTCTAATGCCTCATTTAAGACGAATGGCAATCAAGAGTCTTGCGAATCTGCTAAAAAGGAATTGAACAACAAACATCATTGCCAACAACAAATGTTGATAATTATTCTATGCTGGAATGATAATCACTTTATTTATCACAATGTAATGCGACAAACTGTATTTTGCGTGCCTTATGGCTCAACATAATGCAATAAAGACTCCCTTAATTGACTAAATCAAAAATTAATGCTTGAATAAAACAGGCAAATTGTAAAATACTTTATGGACATTAGTTTCGACTTTAATTGTATCATTTAAGTTTTAAGTTATATTTTCAAAATGTTGAATTAGTTTTAGAATTCTCCATGCATAGACTTCCGGTAAAGTTTCTCCCAATCACGTTTATTACTGTATCTCTGCATGTCCAATTTGGTGATATCCGGCACTTCCTCTTCCGGTGCAGTTGGTGGTAATTTCCCCGTACCATTGAGTCCGTTTGGAAATCGGAACTGCCACCACTTAACCCTCGCCATATTTTTTACCATTGTCCCAATTCTGTCCAGTTGCTGATCCGTGATCCATCTGAGGAATCTTCCCAACGTCACCTGGAACAAGCCTGATGTCCTGTGATACGCAATTTTCATGTGGAACTGACTTTGAGTTTTTGAAATACTGCTGACAACAATCACAATTTCCGTGTTGAAGTAAGATTGCGTTGGTCGCTCAGGCCGGAGGGTTACCCAATGTCCTTCAGTTAGCTCCGATATTTTGTATACCACTTGGTGCTGTCCCAAAAATGGGAGATTGATGATGGCATGATATCGTTTCCCAATTGTCAGGTTACGCTTGTCATATCTGTTTTCTCGTATTTGTGTGATCCATGAAAAGTACTACGAAGAATCACGTTTTTTAGAGTGCTATAACTAATGAAAAATTGAATTAATTATATTTGAATTGTTAATTTAATCCTTATACTTACCTGAGGGACATTTTGTGTATCAGTGATCATATCAAATAAAAATCTTCTTGGTGTATCCACAATCAAGCTAGTTTCCGACTGCTTGTACCTCGGGTTCAAATTCGTCTTGTAGATGAGCATCAGGCCTCCACAAGAAAAGGCTATTAAAAGCCTTATTCCCAATCCGTATCTCATTTCCCTTTTTCTTTTCTTTTTACTGTACAAATCAGAAATCTTCGACCTTGTCGTTTTTAAAAGTGAAAGCTACAATAATATTTTCTATCTATCTTCGATTTCCCCTAAATAAAATATACATGCAGAGCTATTTATCTTCTTATAGTTGATAGTTTAGTCCTCCTACTAGTCAAAGTAAAGGAAAACTAAAACAGTCAAGTTTTGTAGTGTGTAGTTGTGTAACTACAAAGAATCCTCTAAAAAAAGTCGTCATCACCATGTTTTTATCATGTCATGTCTTTTATTGTGCCGTCATGCTATATTGCACACTGACACTACATTTGTCCAATTGGAAATCGATGAGACATACAGCATACTATATACTACACAAACAGTCGATTTCATTAAATTATTCATGGCCCATGACCAAGGTGTCCATCTTTATTCTGTATTCAACAGAAATCCACTTACCTGTCAGGTAATATGAGAAATAGCAAGTAGGAAGTTTGTGCAGAAAATATCTGGCAAGAATAATATGGGGCAAAAGGATACACTCAGTAGAAAAGTAACATTTTCTTTCAATTGTCTGTATATTCTTACACATTTCAAGCATACTTTGTGCATAATATTATTTTGAACACAAAGAGTATTTAATAATTACTTTAAAAGAAAAGTAATTAACTTTTATGAAAATAAAACCATTGCAGCAGTATGCTGCTTTCATGTGCCCTATTATACTTGTTTTCTACAAAATTTCATTTTATGCAGCTATAGAAGTAATTTTTTTTGAGGGATAAGAGAGATATGATGTAACGTGAAAGCAATGAAGGTTGAAGGTGAAAGGTTAGGTACGAAAGATGATGTAACATGTGTAATGCTAATAATTTTATAATATGCATAATATATTATTATGAATTATGAGAAGCTGATTAGGTAGACGTGGTATGATGATATAATGATGATATGTATGAACAAATTTGCTTGTGTTCCAAGTTCCAATGTTCTGTCGGGATTGAATGGAAAACTATCATTGGTACTTGCTCTCTTTTCTCATGCTCTCAAAACGACTGAGTTAGTTTTAAACACCTGCTTGCTCAGCTGTTGTTGGCAAGTGCATGTTGAAGAGCTTTTTCTCTCTGTTTTCCCCGGAGTTTTCTTCGTACCTCCATACTTCTTGTATAGGCCACAAAATAAGCGAAACAAAAAACCTTGTGTGAAAAGCGAATTATTTTTTAATTGCTGAAATAATTCTTCAAGTGGTTTAAGTGAAGCTCTAGTTGATTCATTTTGACATAATGGTCTTGGTAAAGGAAGTTGAGCAAGACGAGTTGTACAACGCTTTGATCACAAAGGCACCTTACATCCGGGGCGATGAAGAACCGTTGATTCCCACGGAGGAAATCCCATGGATAGAGCCTCAACTCATTGAACATAGTCTCAGCTTTCACCGAAAGAACTTCACGCTAGTCATTCTTGCCAACACGTTTGCGTTAATGTTTGGATTTTGTGTGAAGCCCAACTCTGCTGTGGTGATGAGAACTGGCAAGCTTCATCACCCCGAGCAATCGTTTCAGCGCTACCTCGCCACAATTCAGAGAATCGGCAAGTTTTTCATGCTACCTTTTGATCAAACCAAAGCATATAAGGCATTTGACACTGTGCGAAAAATGCACGTTTTGGCAAGCAAAAAAGGAATTAATGATCATCCGTCAGCAGAGCAGTTAAAGTTAGATGAACAGTGGAAAACGGAAGTAGCACAGGCCATGCGTCAAGACTTACAACATATTGACACCGAACAAGCACCTCGGCATATTTTGACGTGGGATCCGGCAGTTCCAGTCAGTCAGTTTGACATGGCACTCACCCAATTTGGATTTATCGGAATACTCTGGCTATTTCCACGAGTCTTTGGGATAAAAGACAGAAATGAAGAGTTGAAAGGGGTTATCCATGTTTGGGCAATTTTTGGAAGACTTCTAGGGATCAAGGACGAATTCAATGTTTGCATACAACCTGATGCTCAACTTTATAACAAGCTATTTCGAAATGTTATCGTGGAAAGCTTGAAGACAATGGATGCCACGGTGGTCACAATTCAAAGCGCCTTTGTAGATGCACTCAGACAACGCTTGCCTTTTGTAACATACAAAGCCATGCTATATTTCGGATTGCAAGAGGTGGAGGGCTACGAAGGAAAACATTTGTGGGGGATTATGAGTTTCATGGATAAAGTGTGCTTGAAAATATTGCAAGGTTGGTTTTGGGGAATGAGGAATATAAAGCTGTATCGAATTTTTATGAATGTGGTAACGGGATTCTGGTTACAATTTAATTTTTGGCTGCATTTGGAAACATCAACTTTTGGCTAATTTTTATTAGTACTCATCTACTCTGCTGAGTTTATGCCATATTTTATAAGTTGGGAGAACTCATTTTGTAAAATAAAAAATAATATTTTTTCATAAAACACATGGTTTTTGTCGTATTATTTTTAAACATCATGCACAAGAAGTTGCGTAACACACCCTTGCTTGGACGGATCATTTTAGACATGACATCTTTCCAAACTCTGTGTACACAAAGCATGTCATAAGGGTTCATATTAAAACAAAGTTGTTGTAGATACCGGATTCAAAACAGGAGACAGGAACTAGTGTACGCATGGTTGAAAAATAACTTGGTTATCCGCATCCTATTTTCCTGTCATGAAAATAAAAGTATTGTTACACACAGTAAGTCACTAGAAGCCTTAAAGTACAGGAAATAAGTTGAGGTCTTGAAAATGGGGTCTTCGAACGAGCCAGACACGTTGCCCCAACGAATCAGGTGCCAGAGTGGCAGTGAGAAGCTTGACCTAAGCTTATGCAACATTGTTAAAGTGCCCCTGAAGATCATAAGCGAAAATTATGAAGGAAGCCCAAAGGACCTTGATCTTTCGTACAACTTGATACGCAACATCAGCCCCCGATTCACTTTGGAGATGATCAACTTGACAAAGTTGGACCTACGCAAGAACTGTATCAAGAGGTTACCCGATAATTTTGGATCACTACAGGACTTGGTGTACTTAGATGTACACGGAAATGAGGTAAAAATATTAAATCAAAAAATATTAAATCAGCGTGATCAGTTATTTCAGTATTAAATATTATAAATATAAGTATAAATAACAGCTGGAAGCACTGCCACTAAGCATGAGTAGGATGACACGGCTCCAATACCTCTGCCTTTCCGAAAACCCCTTCCGATCTCCTCTCAGGGACTTTTTGGGGCAAAGAGAGCCAAGCATTACTGGAGTCGCAATGGCTGAGTTGGTTGTTCAGTTTTTGGATGAGTTTGTCAACATGCATACCCCTGAAGTTAGTCAGTCTCGCAGCATCTCTCGACCAAGTTTCACACGACGACGGAACTCCCGAATTCACTACAAAAGCAAAAGCATGAGTATGGGAGGTGATGGCGACACAAGTGCTAGCAGTTTGAGTGACCACTGCACTAACGAGAATTTCATACCCGCAACAAAACCCAGTGGATCCTTTAATTTTGTGTGCGGAATTCTAATTGGAACAATTTTGTCTTTGCAACTGGCTGGATACTTTGTGGAAACTTCGTTCTTGGAATCTCTTCAAATATATGCTCCTCTCGAAAATTGCTTTAAATCTAATGATTCAATTCACTGAATGGACGACTGCGTTGTGTCCAAAAAATTCAATCTTCACCCTTAGAGCGCCTCCATCTGATAACATATTTGATGAGAACATGTCTATTTTCAAAAGATGTATACACGCTGTGATTGCTGCCTTTCAATAAATTTTAATTGGTCTGAATGATGTAAATAAAAAAAAATTATTTCAAGTAATTTAACGATAATACAATTATTCCATTTTCGAAACTTTCGTGTACTAGATAGGCATATATGAGAATTCCATAAAACACATTTTTACCTCAGTCTTACGTATGGATTAATTCCCTAAAATCAATTTTGTTAACTATCATTATTATGCTTCTTCACTTTCTTGCATTTGCGGCAATGGCATTTCGCTTAATCGGAAAATAAACTCAAATAGGTACATTTGCAAACGAACGTCAGCAGGATTGTTTGTCACATAAAATCCCGTAACTCCAGCCTTCTCCATTAAAACTTGTTGATCGCTAACTTTTTGATCTAGCTGCATGATTATCTTCATATCGTTTTGCTTCTGTTCCAATCTTTGACGTTGTTGGAGACGCTTTAGCTCCGCAGCGTATTCTGAGGTGGTTCCTTTCTTTTCCTTTAATGCATGTCTTTCACCTAAAATAAAGAAGATCGATTTATAATATTATAATTTCACAATATTATTTATAACAATTATTACAATAGTACTTAATATATATATATATTACAATAGTAATCATCTTAATAATCTCGATAATATTATAATCTTTATTTCGTAATATATTCAATATATTGTAAACTTGAAAACAATATATTATTAACTAACATCTCTGCTGTTCAAGAAACTGCAATCTTGACTGGAAAAGTTGCTTTTCCGTCACATCCTGAATGTCCTTTAGGCCTTTCACAATTTCGAAAATGGTGTCGTGAAGCAAGGAATTGGCGAGTCCACTTAAAAGTTCATGGTTTATGCGTTGTTGATATTTTCTATATTTTCACAAAAATAACATAAGTAATATTATTAAACACGTTATAATAGTGTTTGCTACTTTACTAGACTAGTTTTAGTCAGTCGTTGTTAGACTAACTGTAGCATTAAAAAGCATATTATTATTTTATTTACACTGGAAGCTCCCGTGCCATGGACTGCAATTGTTCCAAAATAAAGTAGAGACGGTTCTGAAGTGCTTGAGCTTGTGCTTGTTCCATTCTTAATAATTATAAACTTTTATAAACAACCAACAACAAGATAAGCACTTTCACAAAAAAAAAAATGTTATCTAACTCATAATAGTAATAATAATAACACCTTGTAAATGTATTTTTATTATCCTTTTCTGCATTCTGCAACGCATAAGTACGCACAGAGATGCACTAAAATGCATTCAAAAATACAAACAACTGAACACCTGGTTCAAACGACAGCTGATTTGAGTGAAAAGTTGACTCACATTCATTTGCATGCACTATCATTCACTTTTGGACATTCAACAGAAGGAAAAGTAAAAGGCTTTTCTAAAGCGTAGTAGGCAGGCAGTCAAGCAGTGCTGTGTAAAACATTTTAAACCACATTCAGTCATAAAATGGAGCAGTTTTGTCCCATGTCAAAGTAAAATAATAATAATAATTAAATTTACCATTTGTCATCCATTTGTGTGTGTGGTTAAAAAAATGTCGTAAATATAACATTCTTGCATTCTTCTGATGTACATAGTTGAAGTTTTATTTAAGAAGATAACACGACAAGAGAGTTCACACTCACAGGCCGATACGATTGAAGACGATGTATCTATGAAGGAGGATAAAAAAAACTGTAAGCTTTTAATAAGTCAGTTTTGGTGTTTGTTTGGTTTGATAAGTAGATTAAAATTTGTGTACAATAAAAAGGATTAAATTTAAGAAAAGTTAATATATTTTTTATATGTTTGATATTTTGTTTTAATACAGCCACTCCTGCTGATGCCTCATTTCCTTTTACTGTCTGTAATCTGTTCTGTACAAATTACAACTAGAAGTATCTAAACCGTCACCTCAGTTCCGATTTACAAAAACCAGTCATGACCATTGCCATTTATTTGTTTGGAATCCGTAAATATTATCATCAGTCAAGTTAATTCAGGCCCCATCTAATCTGTAGTTTTTGCAAGACTTTTAATACTTATTATTTTTCAACTACAAAATGAAAGCTTGGAGAAAGCTTCATCTACTGTACATATTTGTATTTGTATTGGTGTAAGTTGATTTGCAAATTATTTTTTAATATAATTATTATGTCGTAGTATTCAAGGAATTAATCATGGGCTGCTGTTTATGTTCAGGTTTAATGGAGTGTGTGGCGATGGCCAGTTCAATGAAGACTACGATAACAATAATCCTCTGTTTTTGGGGGACCAACCTTTAGGGGACAGCATAGACGATATTATTACACCTAGCGAAATCTGTAGAAATATTATAGCCTTGTTTGGGTCAGCCATCTCAAATTTTACAGTATGTTCAGTGACGAACGCTAGGCCCATTCATTTGTGTGAGTGGTGCGTGGAAAAGTACATCAAGGTGTTAGAAACACATCAAGAATTCCTTGTGGTTAGCTAAAATTTAAACACGAACATGGCATGACGAACTATTTAATTAACTAAATTAACATTTCGGGTGGCATATATAACAAGTGTTAAATGACTCGGGTAATGTTTTGTTTACAGAAAAGCGATGAAAGTGGGAATCCTTGTAAAGAGTTCTTTTTGAATTTGGATCGTGTTGAAATTATCAGCGACGCTTTTAAGTATGTGAAAGATTTGTGGGCTAAAGGAAAATGTGATTGTAAGTAACATCTTGAATGCATACATTAGTATGTATGTAATTTTAAATATTGGAATATGCAACACTATCATTTAATTTTGCATTTGAAATATTTGTGTGTATAGCGTGCTTTCGAGCATATCCCAATGGATCGTTAACAAACAATTTCACAGAGGAAGTCGTTAGGTTTGATCTAGAATTTTTGGATGTTAAGTCATGCTTCGATGACTGGCTTAACACAAATGCCACCAAACAAAACCAAACCGTTTGTGAAATATGCAAGGGCAAGTATGATAAAATGAATCAAAGATACTTTGAAATTGGAGAATTGTACGGAGAAAACGTTTGCATTGATGTTGTTGACACGGTATGCCAGTTTACAAGTAAAACTCGTGTTTAAAAACTCAACTTCCGATGTTTTAATAAGTTATACATACCTATTTTGTTTTTTAAATATACGTTCTTCTAGATGAACATAACCAGAGAACTGTGGAGTGAGCTGTTCCAATGTGTACCTGAACGACAAAAGGAGTTTTGGCTTCATATAGGTTTTGCAGTTGTTGCAGCCGTGCCATTAATTTTTTACTTGCTTGCTTATATTCTGTCAACAAAACAAGAAGCTCGGGTTTTACAACGTAAGTATTAATTCAACTTGGGTAACAATTTGATATTTTTTGTGAGCCCATGATGAAGTATGAAATTCAGAAATGAGTTCATCAGGAATAGAAATAAATCAATTTTTTATCATCTACGGTTTAAATGGCTCATTTCAGAACATCGATTAGCTGAAGTTTTTGCCAATACTTCTGCCAGTGGAATGAGCGATCTCTCGGAATATCACTCATCGAGACTTCAAAGTTCATCTAGATCAAGATCAAATCCAACGCCTGAGAACTGTGATAATGATAACCTGCTAAATATTCCTCCTCGTAGATAATATAAAAACAATACTAAAAAACTGTCGATAGAGACCAATTGTTCAGCACCACCAGCCGAAGTAGATATAGCTTTAAACGTCTACATAAGTGTAGTATAGCTTTTTACAGAACATTTATACTTGTCAAAAAATTTATATTTAATAAAGTTATGGAAGTAAGAAATATAACCATCAAATTAAAAACTTAATTCCATTTTCGTTTTGAGTAATACGATGCATAATTTATGGTGCTTGTACATTTTAAATTATTAGTAATCAGTAATCATGCGCTCAATGCAAAGTTGTTGAGAGATTTGTGCGTTGATTCAAAATGCAACTTTTATGTGATTACCTGTTGTATGTATCAGTGCCAGTCTAGTTGATCCAGAGATCTAATAGTTATACAAAATAAATTATAATGTAATTAGGTGTGCCTATATTTTAGTTTGATTGCCTGCTTTATTTCATTATATCTCACTTATCACATTAATGTCATTAAGTGTACAGAAAAAACTTAAAGCTAGAGTAACATATATAAGCCACCAGGTAAGAACGGAATGTGTACAAGTCTGGAAACGGAAATACTTCCTTTGCTATATGCTTTGCACAGATATTATTTATCATTTTTTTCCATACACGACTGGAATTTAAAGTAACACTTTACTAATATACTTTAGTCAGTCTAATTTAATTTTTTGATTAAAGTGGAATGTTAAGCTGGCTCCCAATGTGTTTCGCTTCGTTTGCTAGAAGCTCAGGCTCACGTTTATAGCTAGCTGTTAAACTGTCATAATGCGGATTTTCCTTCCAAAATTTTAAGGCATACCTTTGAATTACTTGAAGACTTTTCATTGCATGCTCCCTTTCCTCATCGTTTGATGCCCCCTCGTCCTTCTTTTCACCAAGTAATTGAATTTTCCTGTAAAGCCCCCTTGCTAAATAATGGTGCAGCATACCTGGGAAAACCCCATTAAAATAAGCAAAAGTTGCAACAATGATATGAGCATGTTGTATGTGTATGCATAAAAATCAACAACAAACCTCTTTCGTTTGAAAACCCAGGAGCTAGAACATCCCGAATTCTGAGAAGATGCTGGCACATCTCCACGAATTTTTCAACTTCCTCCAAACTCAACCCAGCATAATTGGAAGACTGCAGTTTTATAATTGCAGCCTCTGCCTCTGTAATTACCCAGTGATTAGGGTGCACCTTAACACCCTTGTTAGCTTGAATAAAATGTTCAAATATTTTCACCACAGGTTCTCCAGTTTCTTCCGCTTCATCTTCCGCCATGTCAGATTGTTCGTACAGCGACTCCACAAAGGAGCTAATAAAAGAGGAACACATGGAATAGGGGCATTTGTTACACTTCCAATCCAATTCGTAATCTGAAGCATTTTCTGGAAGCATGTATCCTTCCTCACATTTGAAACATTTAACGGCTGCTGAATATGTCCGCAAATCAGTGGGATCAATGCATCTTTTGCATTTACACTCAAATTCAGCTCTCTCCCTAATCTTTTCCTGTCTTTTGTGAAATCCAAACTTGCTAAACTCATGATTATAGCAGACGCTAAGCATCTCTCCTTTTTTTATGTCGACTGTGGGGCGAACTTTCATAGTAAAATGGGGGGCGTAACTGATGGCCCAAGTACAATTGGGCGTACAGGAATGACACATTAAGCTATAAATAGGGAAAAGGCATTCTCCAAAGGAGGGACTTCCATCTTTCTTTTCTACTCTCTGAAAGGAGTAACTGTTCACATTGATAATCCCCAAAATACGTTGCCAGTCTTCCTCTTCCCTAAACTCGGAAAGTCCAAAGTTTTCTTTGATTTCTTCAAAGTCTGGATTTGGAGTGAGCTGAAGTTGAGTTTCCCATTGGAGAGTCATTAGTTGTTGCCACATTTTTGGATCCCGTTCCTTTAATAATAAGCCACGTATAATGGCAATGGCTTTGTAGCACGGCTGGATTTCAACGCTTGGAGGGAACTTCACCTGATGTTTGACGAACAGATCACATTCGTTTGCCTTGTGATACTCAAGCTAGAAAATAAATATATTATTTCAATTCAATACCCACACTTTGGCATCATAATCATCTGATAACACTGTAGCGTACATTATCACAAGTAGGCCCGCAAATCGGCCAGTCACAATCTGGACACCGGTTTTCACCATTTCCATCATTCATCACAATACAACATCCCAAACATAATGGTGTGTCATAATCCTGCACAAGATCTGCACTTGGCCCAAAAAATGCGGGGGTGTCATCAAATAAAAGTTCTCCAGCTTTCAGGTCACGTTTTGCTGTTAGAAAGAGACCAAATGCTGGATCCCCGTCAAGCACGTATGGAGAATCTTGGAGAGCTTTGTGGACTAGGGAAATGTCGCCTTTTCCATTGGAATCCTGTTGTTTCGTGTGCAATGTTTTCTGGATTGTTTCCGGAATCACTTGCCCTTGACGAGGACGACAGTTTCATGCGTTTGATGTCCTGTGTTCTTGCCTAAAAAATGTATACAATCAAACAATAAACATATAAAAACTGTTACTAATCTTATTAAACACAAATTTAAAAGCGTAAACGCACCCCGTTGACATCCATCATTCATGAGAAAATTGAAATAGCTTTTCTATCTACTATAATCTATGTTTTTGTTGTTTCACGAAAACTTAATACAAAATTTGTATTACAAATGTGCAGTAAACTCTTCAGTGTTACATGAATTACAACTTTACAACTTGTCAATTATCAAAAGCAGCTGAAGCACATGCTCCTATGCATATGTCGCTGTTCCTCCTCATTCGCAAAATAAACCAGGTATGTGGGGCACTATGAGAATTTCTTTTGACATGTATACCAAGTAATTTTTTACGGATTCACCACCTTCCACCAAACCACACAGAAGTAGCAGTAGTATTACTTACATAATAACATTAACATGTCAATGAAAGATGAAACTTTGAAGTTTTTTTAAAACGAGAGACTGCAGCTGAGCTGACAGGATAAATGCTGGACAGTGTTGGGTGGTTGTGTATATAGCGCATTTTTGCATTGTGTCTTGTGTACATGAATCTTAAATTAAAGACACTTTTCTACGTTACCTTACTTTACTTTTATAGAAAGGGTGTATTTTAAACACAAGTCTAGACTAGAGCCAGACTAGAGCAGTTTATCTTATCTTTTAAAGTGATATAAAGCATAGCATCAGTATCATTTAATTTAATTTGTATACTTCGGAGAGCCAATTACTCATCACATCATTCGTAGTCGGTTGCCAGTATTCCATATTAAATTATTTCCACTTTTTACTCCTTGCTCCCGAGAAAATAATAATTTAGTAGTTTGGATTGTGAAGGGACGAACATGAATAGAGGTAGACAAATAATACTAAATAATTTTATAGTTTATAACATTTAGAGTTCCATTAGAACGTGATCTGGAGTAATTCGTGATTCACACAAATGATAAATGAGATTGATTACGATGATGGGATATGGGAGGATGAAAACATATAATAAAACAAATATTTTTAACCCTTGACAGTCACACGGAAAAAAACAACTTAACGAAGTTCAATGGATTTTCTGTTCTGATCCATGGAATATCATCTGATCACATGCTTGTTTACCTACCTACCTTATTAAACAAATGTGAGTAAATAGTGCTGCTGTTATGTTATGTTATGATGCTGCTGAGTTGACTGTTCACAGAGTCCCACATAATTTAATCCAATTATCTCCTCACATTTTGATGAACCACAGGAATGTTGATAAAATTTGCTAGCTGTCTGATCACGATGATACAACCTTGTTTGTGATACAATACAATGTGTATTTTTCTTTCTATAATCGTTGTTAATAATTATTATTGTTGTTGACACTCCTTGGGAGGATTTTACAAGTTTATCTGAGTTGTATTTAATTTATAAGCTTTTTTTTTCCAATAATTCCAAAGGGGCTAGAGGGATATTGTCATCAGCACCAGCAGTAGTGTAAAAGTGTATTCTGTGCTTGCGTGTAAAAAGTATAAAAAAGTGCTACAGGGTTGAATATTATGATATTATGAGATCGTTTAGTCATTTCTTCTGAAGACCCTGAAACAAGATTAGTGAATGACTCATAAATGCAATAACAGATAGGATGTTTTAATTCCATTAAAAAATTCGTCTGCACGTTTTCTGTAGCAGTGACCAAGTATGTCGTATTTTTCACGTATGTGAAGACAAGCGATGGATAGGCAAGAATTGGTTTTAGGAGCATCTTATTTTTTTATTACAAGTCTTTTGAAAGAAATTCTTCAGTTGGTGAGGTTCCGTTGAGTAGTCATCATGAGGCTGTGCACGGGAGGAGTGTCATACAAAATGCGGTCAGCATTCTTCATCTTTCCAATTTTATTGGGAATCATTGTAGTTACATGTTCAGAGGTTAAAATTGACGAAAACAGGGACAAGAGCTACTTATCAACCTCATCTAAAGCGGATGTCAAAGGTCATTGTGTCATGTACGATGTTTGTGACCCATCCCCACACACTGGAAATTTTCCCTGTTTTTACAACGGCCCTCCTAAGAAATTGAAACATGACGACTCTCCAGGTTTGGATGACCTGAAGGTTATATGTCCAGAGCTTGTGGAGAAATATGGGAATGAATTTTGCTGTTCTCCTGCTCAAATTGAAACCCTTCAGTCTAATTTAGCGTTACCACAGGCTGTTATAGGGCGCTGTCCGGGATGTTTTTACAACTTTCGTCAAATCTTTTGCGAGTTGGCTTGTGGACCCAATCAATCCTTATATTTGAATGTAACAAAAAGTGTGAATAGCACAACGAAGCCTGGTACGTTAAGCATTATTAGCAAACCTTTTTTGTTATGGCTTGATTTGTAGTTGGTAAATTTGTTTTTAAAAAAGTTTGTTCTTGAAAATGCAGATTCGCTGGCCGTCACCGAGCTCCACTCGTATGTCAATGACCATTACATTCAGAGCACTTACGATAGCTGCAAAAGTGTCATGATGAGCTTAACGAATCAGCATGCCATGAATGTAAGCTGCACTGAACTCCATTAAACCATAGTTTTTGGAAAATGTTAATAATGCATGCATTTTTTTCTATCCTTCGTATAGCTTCTTTGTGGACCG
>JAHZNC010004557.1:0-13998 GCA_027744095.1 Zhuqinia jingwanae | reverse complement strand
TATATATATATTTTTTTTGGCTGATGCTCTTCTCTTCAGCAGCAGCAGTAGCAGCAGGAGAATTCATAGTAGCACAGCCCGTTGTTCTAGTAGAAGTAGGGGTGGTGGTATAGTGCTAGCTGCTCCTCATCTTTTTTCCCCCCTTCATCTCCAATTGTCACTCGTAATTATCATGTGGATCGATAATATTGCTTCCATCTCCGCCGATATCACCAATAAATATTACGAACGATGAAACGAACCATTCTAGTAGCCAAAAAACCAACCAATATTATTAGTATGCATTATGATTTTCATACGAACACACACACACACTCACACTGTTATTATTATTATGCCATGCCATTCCATCTTTCTCTTCCTCTCCTTTTCACTCTCCCACTCTCTTTCCATCTCTCCAACAAACTCTCTCTCTCACTCTCTCTACCTATCCCCAAATGCAATTACTTTTTTCTATATTGTATATTTATACTTTATTGATGTACTTATTACATAGCTTGCCCTTTTCATTTCCCTATACCAAAGGAAAAATGCATCATGGCATTAAAAAAATATTATACAACAAAGTAACGAAAACATAGGAAATATAGCTGATATATATAAAATGTTTGACATGCTTTCATTTTCACCATTTATATAAATGACATAATATATACATACATATTTCAATATTACATATTTCTCCAGGAATCCATGTGTCATATTTGGCAGAAAAATTATATACCACACCTTTTTGCTTTTTTAATATTTTTATTATTATTATAATTATTAGGTATTCTGATTCGGATGTAATACTGATCATTATTACTAGTGCAAAAAGCATGTGATGGACATTTTATGGATGGATACCACCTATTCTTTTGTATTTCTGTCACAGTATTCAGTATTGCAGAGAGGCTGCATGTCTTTCACTCTCTTTTTCGTACGTTTGGATTTAGGTGGTGATAGTGGAAAATTGCAATAATAATAATAATAATAATAACAGATTGTATTCATGCTATTTCCGTTACCTCATTGTCCACATCCTTTCCTCATATACATTTTGTTGGCATCAAAATCTCCGCACATGAAATGATATGCAATTGACAGCTCTAACTGGTAATACACACCATATATCGTAATAACAATAATAATAATAATAAAATTTGTGCCGACAAGCCTGAATGAATATAAATCTTTATAACAAACGGAAGTGAATGCAGCTAAGCCCAGCTAGTTTGCCCAATACATGCCTATTGTGTTTGGAAAATTGCAAGTAATTATCTCATTTATTTCTTTTTCTTTCCTTTCAGACAAGAAGCAAAACTGCACAACAACAAAATATACTTTTACTCAGAACTGTGGAGCAAAATAAAAATTGGTGTTCAAATTGATGAAATTACTACTTGTGCTTATTATTTACCTGATGATCAAAACTGCCGGTTTGAGGATTGTGACCACGTGAATTGTAAGTAAAATGCTTACAACTTTGTTTGCATCCATAATAGTTTCCAAGGCGCAGTATTTTATTCACAAAATCTCGGATTTAGGTGTTAGCATCATAATAAATCCATGATGACGTGTGGAACACTTTTAATAAAATCATTGTCAGCAGCACATTAAAAATAATAGTACAGAGGTGGAAAGGATTACATATTTTTTAGCACTCACTCTAATAAGTAACTTGATATTATCACATGAATTATAATGAAGGCGACAAAAGGTGTGCATTTAAAAAAAATAACACCACCAGCTACACCATCATCACTACTACTACTACAGTAGCTGTTGCTAAAATTTAAAAAAAAATAGCGACAGAGAGCAACAAGAAATAAAAAAAATATGAAAAAAAGATACATCCTGTGTATTATTTTCTATTTTATAGGACAGGACTCATATGGCCATGTTGTGGTGGGGATACATGTCATTTGATGCCCTTTTGCCATGTTCATCTTTCCGATACATCGCTATCGACATTACACAATTGGAAAGAAATAGGAAACCCACCAAATATTTTTTTTCATATAAATAATATACTGTAGTGGATTGATATACAAAAACAAAGTATAAAAAAAGACTGCAGAATATATATACATGATACACATGCAATGGGAAAAGATACAACTTAATGTATACTGATATATTATCCTTTCTCCTTGTGTTTTTTTCTTCCCACTTCTTACTTCCCGACTTATATCTTTCTTCTTCTTTTTTGGCTTATGATGATGATCATCATCACAGCAATGATGATGATGATGTTTACCGTACTGCTGCTGCTGCTGCTGCTGTTTTATGTGTGTAGGTATGTACCTTGTCATTTATTTACAAGAACTACAGTGACATCAGCATTGACTTTTTTCCCAGTCGTATGAAATCTACTTTTTTCCCCTTTACTGCAGACAGTCACCATTCACCATCATCATCATCTCGGATAATAATAACCGTCATTCTTGTCATCCTTACAAGCAATGTGATATCCTTTTTTTCATGTGATGTATAATACCTAGATACATTTTTTTGTGGGAGAAAGCAAGAAAAAGAAAATAAAACGTTTTTTTTGTCTCAATCCAGTAGTAGTGGTAGCAGTAGCAAGAAATCTATAGATAAAAACATTAGTTAACCTACAAAAAAACAAGGACACACGCTACGCACACACAAAGCCATATATATAAGTGCATGCTATTTTTGTTCTTGTTGTTGCTCTTTTTGCAGGTATATAGATATACAACACACACGCTTTCTCAAAAAACAAGTAGTAGAAAAGAAAGTGTCGACGCGCCTTTTCCTTTTTTCTTTTTTTCTTGGGATAAATCTGTTGCTGCTGGTGTGGTGGTGGTGGTGGTAGTGGTGGTAGTGGTGCTAGTATGTTTACTGCATGCTACGTACGTGGTAGGTACTAAACACGACATTCCGTTGTTGCTCTTCTATGCTGCAGCTGTAGAGGTTTTTTTATTTAAAAAAACACAGGTTTTTTAATATCATTCTACCAAAAACAAGCAAACTGTGACTTTTTTCTTTATAAATTAAAGTGTAAGCCGTATTTCTTCTAAATAAACAGGGACTGGATTTACTAAAAAAAGCAGACTTTAATAAAAATGGAGGAACTTACGAAAAAAAAATTGAAAAGAGCATGCAAGAAAATGAAATTTATTATTTCCCTCATTTTATTTTTTGAATTATCTCTTCAAAAGGGTAACTACGGATTAGATTTTGTTTCAAAAACTTGTACATATTTTTGGTTATCTTTAGAGAACCATTTAAAAAAATGTCAATCTTATGATGTAACCTATGGAACAAGACGAATGTAATAAATATTCTTTTTTGCTCAATTTATTTTATAGCGGAAATGAGTTTGTATTGTTTATTTTTTGCACATGCAAAAGCATACATTTAGAAAGTAAACAGAATGCTGCTGTAGCAATAATGGTACGCCCACATCCACTACTCCAGTTTGTTGTTCCATGAAAATTACCATGAATTTTTGGTAACACTTTTATTAGCCGAGAAAAAGGACTTGAAAGATTGAACAACCTTTTTTTCATACTCTTTTATTGTTTTCCTGATCAGAATCAACAAGATGTTCCCAACTTTTTCCTTTTAATTTTTTTTTATGAGTGGCAAGCAGCATTCTATTTTTAGCTGCTGCAGCAGCAGCACTGTTTTTTTGATGGGTGGGCTAAATAAAAGTGCTAAAAAAACTGGTGATCATGTATATATGGCTTGATTTTTTTTAATGTGCAAACAATGCGTGGGTACAGCTATATTACCTTTACGTCTTGATCTGTAAAGTAAAAAAATTATTAAACCACACTTATTTCCAATAATATGTCGAGTAGTACAAATCAGTTGAGATGTTCAGATAATAGAGCACGCTATTTTAGCATGGTATTGCTTTCACCCAAAAAAAGAATGAAAGAAAATCTTCATTTTTATTTGAAGAAAACATGTTGTTGATGATGATGATGACGATGATCAGGATGATGATCATGGCGTAGATGTGACGTTGTTTGAGTTGAGAAGGATAAAAGACGGGCTCGTTTGGCTGAATCAACAAAGCTTGTAAAGAGGCCACTTGTGCGAGTTTTTTTTTGTTATCGAGAGATCTAGTAGACGACGACTGAGAGGATAGAGCAAAAGCAAACCAATAAAAAAATATTGTGATTCGTCGAGGAGGACTAGCCTTTTTTAAAGCCTTTAACTCCTTTTTTTCTTGCTCCTTCTTCATGTCTTTTTTTTAGTGAGTGGTCGAAATGTGGTCATAAAAACAAGGTTTGAAATATATATTTTAAAAAATCTCTTGTGACATGGTCGTTTGACCTTTGAAGTTACTTTACACAAAAAAATATCTTTCTTTCTATTTTATGTGTTAAAAAAATCTTTTCAAAAAAATAATTTGAGGGAAACATAATTTATGAAAATTGAAATGTAATTATTTTACATTATTTTCTGTCATTTCATTTTACATTCCAGTTTAAAAATAATATTTTTTTTCTATTTAATATAATCAATTTAACATCATTATCATCGGCAACATGGCGTAATGAATTTGCAATAAACCTTGTGTAGTTAGAAGAGATTTTACTTTTATGGCTTCTTGAAAAAATCACGTTGAAAAGGAAAAAAGGTAAATTAGGTATCTATTCTGAGTGTGTGTAACAAGGAGGAAAATACTATGAATATGATGCATTCCATTGAAGTGAATAAAAGAATATTTGATGAAGAATGTTTCAACTTTATTTATTTATTTATTTTTGCTACGCAAAATTTGTTAACGAAGTTATACATAAATCACGACTGTGGTGTATATAACACACACACACATACAGTTAGGCAGCCAAATTTACAAAATAAAAAATCTAGAAAAAAATAATTCAAATTCGATAATAATAATAATAATAATAATAAAGAAGCGAATGGCTCATCATCATCATGATCATCATCATTCTGGATATAGAAAATCAACCAACCTTGATAAACCGTCGTATGTGCAATTTAAGAAAATTGTTATAGACTGTTGCAGCATTACGACATGCATTACATATCTCGGTACCATAAAAAAACATGCTTCCAATTTTTTTATTTTTCCAAGAAGACATTCTGCAAAGCAAATTTTATTTAGTATATTTGTGTGTGTGTCTGTGTGTGTGTGTTTTTTCTCTTGTATTTTTTTTTGTTGGAAATCGTTTGATGTGTTCAGCTTCAGCTCTAGTTTCACTACGAGAGAGAGAGATTTCCCTCTACCGCTTTGAGCTACTTTGCTTGTGTACACACTTGTGTGTGCGTGTATATGTATTTATGTATGTATGTATGTATACATAAATAACATGGCAGAAGATAAAATCAGTTTTTTTGTTGGCTGTCAAAGTATGAACAGTAAACAGAGGGGAATTCGGTGGAATGCACAACAAAAATGGCATGTCTGACATTTAAGCATAATACTAAGCAAGCAAAAGCAAGCATACATACATGTTGACTAGGATATAGTATATTTTTTTGAGCTTGTGTGTGTGTACGTATTTTATATAATGTAGGGAGAAAAAACCTTTGCTTCACTCCACTTACTCCATTAGCAAAAGTTTGGTGCTCATTGACAAAGTGTAGGATGAATGGGAACCCTATGCATATAGCCTGTCGATACATACTGGGAAATCATGTACAAGTCAGTCAGTTTGATTGGTTCTGTGGAGAAAGTATCGATAGGCATCAGATGATGATGACGAAGAAGAAGCATGGGAATTTATCTGTTTTCGGTTTGAAAGAGAGTGAGAGAGAGATGAACGGATAGAGAGGAAGACGACAAGAAGAAGAAGAAGAATAGGAAGAAGTGGCATTAGCATTTTGTAGCAAAGCATAACAGAAAGAGAGAGAAAGCATGCGAATATATAAACATGCATACAAGCTTTAAAGAAGAAGAAGAAGAAGAAGAAGAGAAAAGTGGTTTTCGTTTATGGAGGAATTGGAACAGTAGTAGCAGCGGCAGTAGTAGTCGTAGTAGTAGAGGAGGAGGAAGAGGAAGAAAATGACTAAAGAGCTGAATTTTGGAGCTGAGTTGAGCTTCCCATGAAGAAATAATTCAGATGAAATGCTATAAATACTTGTGTATGTATACATGTGTACATATAGAGATAAAAAGTATAACATCGATATATATCGGTGGATGGATAGATGGATGGATGGATGGAGGAAAGAAAAGGAATAGCTTGGCTGATTTTGATGGTGAAGTATTAGCTGTGTAGTAAATGGCATGGCAGAAGAGCAGGAGAAAACCAGCGGAGCAAAGCAAAGTATTGAATCAGCAACAGCAGAAGCAGCAACTAAAACTCTTCAACGACTCCTGCCAACTTTTATGTATAATATGTCTCAAATGGAAGGAGAGAGAGAGAGAGAGAGAGAGAGTTTGAAGAGTAAAAAGAGAGCTTTGAGTAGATGTATTATTAGGCTGTTGGTTGCTTTGCTTTGCTTTTCCCTTTTCTGCTTTGCTCCTCTCTCTCTCTCTCCCGTCTAAAAAGAGCCACAGACTTGCGCGATTGATTGGTATCGGCAATCAATAGTATTCAGCGTATTATTGATTAGTTTGAGATGAGGAGAAATAGAGAGAGAGAGAGAGAGTTATCACATAGACAGCAGGAGAAAATGCTTCTCTCTCTCTCTTTCACCCTTTCACACAGACATAAAAATAGTGTACAACACATAAACTAGTAAAAAGTAACATATATACAAGCAGCAGCGGCTCTATAAGTACTCCGGCGTCAGATTCGCACTGACTGATCGTCAAGACCAACAAAGAAGAGGAGTAGAGAGAGAGAGAGAGAGAGAGACCCTGTTTATTTTACAACTCTTCTGGCTTTTCACTTGCTTTCTTCCTCCGGCGGAGAGTTGCATCGTGGTGATGGCGGTTGGTGCCTCTGCTCCTGTTGTACTCATACTGACTCACGAGAAAGAGGAACAACGTAAACACATTCCAAACAACTCCACGTTCTTCTCCCGACCATACGTACATACAAAACACTAACAAAACACTACTATTATTATTATCATCATCACCATCATTATTAAATCGTGTACCTTGAGCCTCTGCTGCGTGAGTAACAAAAAAAACAAAGTATTATATTTTTTGTTTTACTTCCTTTTGACTCCATTTCAGTGTATATTATTCTCCAAAGAACATTTTCTAATTTAAATTCCTCCAATAATTGTACAAAACAAAAGGAAACATACTACACGTCCAATAAAATTTACTTGTATTTTTTAAAGCAATAAAAATAATAATTATTACAGTAAATTCTTACTGATAGTAGGATTCATTTGATACATAGCTAAATTGAAAGACAGACATACATACATACACTTACACTTACATCTTTTATCTAGACTAGACATTGTCGCATTTTGTTAAACAACAAGAAACCCATCCGGCCTTACATAATATTTTTCTTAAAAGCACCTAATCCATGTAACAAGCATTTTGTCTCCATTTTTATTTTCACCCACGCACGTCACACAAAAAAAGAAGGAAAAAATACTGTTCAAGTCTATAATCATAACCATAAACATCATCATGATCATCACAGAGTCGTTATAGTATCAACAACAGTACAGTTATCGCCACCACGCATTTTTACCCGAAATACAGCAACAAATGCATATGATCCCGAAAAGGTAAAAGAAGGTACCTGACCAAGAAAACGATAGAGAGAAAGAGAGAGAGAGAAAAAAACAACGTGTGAAAAGTAAAAACAGCCACCTGCTGCATATACACTCTCCTTGTAGACATCATCGTCATCATCATCAATAACAACATTCTCGTTTTCTTCTTCTTTTTTTTCTCTCTCTCTCTTTTCCCGTCAAATATACATACCTATATACGTATGTGTGTGTGTGTGTGTGTTGTGTGTGTGCAACAAAGTATAAAAAGGAAAAGTACATACATAAATATATATTTTTTCTATTATGTAACCGCGTCAGTGGGATTGCAACAGTGTGCAGCTGAGTTGAGTTAAAGTTGAGTGAGTGCGAGAGAGAAATAAAGAGAGGAGAGAGAGAGAGAGAGAAAGAGAAAGATGCTTGTTGTTACACTCCTGCTGCTAGTACCTTAAAGAAGAAAAGAGAGAGAGAGAGTGAAGAAAAAATAGGCAAGGAAAATGTTTTTTTCCCTACAAGAGAAAAGAAGAGAAACATAACATAGGAGGCTGGAATTGCAACAGAGCAAAAAAAGCAAGCAAGCAAAGCGGGGCACATGATACTATTATGGCGAATAAAAAAAATATAAAAAAAGAAGGGGAAAACTATATACCTAAATATATATATACATATAAATAGGCTCCTGTTCCGTTTTTATACTTTTTTTTTCTTCTTCTTCTTCCATGAGGAGAAGAAGCACATGGTTCCTCCGTGGTATGGGTTGTTGAAAAAGTGGGAATATGGTGAAAAGTGAAGAAACACACACACACACAGTTTGACCAAGACCAGGCCAGACCAGGCCGCAGACTAAAAGTGAACTGAGTGTGCTTTCTGCATGTGATGTGCTTCTTCTTACTCTTTCTCTCGCTATGTGTGTCTCAGTTTTGTACATACTCTCTGGCACCAACACTCCTTTTTGCTGGAAAAGAGAGAGAGTGGCTTAAAGTGAACAGAGAGAAAGAGACGGAGTGGATATGTGTGCTCTGGTGTTTTTGGCTCTGCTAGTTTGGTTGCTGCTGCTGCTGCTGCTGCAAGGCAATGCAAGTCGTAGTGGTGGTGGTGGTTGTGGCAGTAAAGGAGCATCTGGAATAATGCTCTGTGTGTGTATATGTGTGGCAATGGTGATGTGATGATGCTAGTGTAACAAGCAAACAAGGGGAAAAGACGAAGGAGTTTGTATTTCTTATGCCTAAACTTGTTTGGTTTATATAGTAGTGGGCTTGTTTTACTTTTTTGATGCGACGAATGAGCATACGAAGGAAAAAATACTCTGTGATGTTGAATATTACATGGGCATTTCCAATTTATTACTATATGCGTCCACTTACTTGAATACATTTATAGTCAATATTTGAAATTGTTTAACATGGGATGACTGAGAATATTTTTTCGGGAATGTGCTTCAAAAGAAAGCTTTCATTATTTGTTTGCTGTTTTTTTTGGCAAGTTTTTACAACTTTGGCTAAAAGACATAGTGATCAGAACATAGTCAAGTGCAAAAAGACATGATGTCAGAGGATCATCATCGGGATCTTCTGTTTTTAAAAAAATAGTTGTTTTTGGATAAGGAATTATTACAGGTAAAAAATGCTTTTCAACTTGGAGGATTTCTTCTCTTATTAATCGTGAGTCTAAAAATGTTCTTACCTGATATAATATTTATGCAAATAAGATTTCTGCTAATTTAGGGGGAAGGTGAGAATATCATATAAAAATATATATCTGTACCAATCAACTCTACTCTCGGCCAATCAATCAATAAACTAAATATGTGCAAGTTTTTAACACGAGTTTCAAACTTGTTTCATTTTAAACTTTTCTGGTGATCTGATCTGATCATTTAATGCTTGTGAAAGTGTTTTACCTGAGATATCCCACATGAAATCAACGAAATCATTTTTGTTTGATTCTCTGTCAATAATGAGAAATTTTCCAAATGCCATTTAGCGAATGGCTTAGTAGTGCACTCCCTCTGTGACGGGAAATCTGCACTCTATCTGTTAATGTTTCTCACACAAAAAAAAAGAATTGGTTTGGTCTGTCTTTTGGAATAAATATACTAAAAAAGATTTCTCATTCCTGTCTCAACCGATCCATTTGGAATCTCACTGCTGCTGCAGATTGTTGCTGTGTTGATGAGTAGCAAACGAAAAAAGTTCAGACACGGTTTGCTCTCCTGCCTGTTCTTGTGCTACGTTGCCTTCCATCCAACATCCAACTCGGCCGAAAGTACAACTTTTAGTGTACGCGTTTGTTCATTCCAATAGGGAGATGTGAGATCGCTTGCAATAGGAGCAAACTAAAAATGTTCCATTTCACTTGTTGGCAGTATCCCGTTTTGATAGTTAATACAACTTCCTGCACAATAATTTCCGGGGATTATGTTATTGTTATTATGATTTAGGATCATATCTACATACTACATTGGCAATTGAAATTATGCCGCCTTCTATTTATTATGTTGCTTCATATATCTCATATATTATGATTTATTTTTTTCTTAATGCATGGCAAATCAGGATAACAAAACGCGTAATCTTTCGCATAGAAAAGATGAATAGTGTGATCTTATGTGTGTTCCGACAAATAGTAAATGCAATAGAAATTAGAAAGAAATTACTGCGTGAAAATGAATATCTTGGAAATCCATGAAGCGCTTAAAGGAATGATGACCACTGGTGTGTAAACAAATAAATTAGGTAAACATTGAGTAATATGTATAATATGCAATTCGGTAGTTAAATTACTATTTTTTAATATAAACTTTAATTATATGGCTTACACGGTATATATTGTGATAATTATAATTCTCATCCAAATTTTACTGAAAATCATCTGTTTTCTTGAAATTGTCATTTGAAAGTTGGCCCTTCCAATTATTATTAAGCACTCCGTTGTTGTTGTTGTTGTTGACGCGGGTCATAAGGATTGTAGCCATTCATAATACTATTACTGCGAGCCCTGTTTTGACCATCTGATCGGGAATCACCACGCATGATGTAGTAGCCCGTACTTGGACTTCTGGATCGTGACCTGTGACAATGATCTCTGCTTTGTTTGCCAGTTGAGTTATCCACACAAGCACGATCGTTTCTTCTGCTAATGCGGCTTTGGTTTTTACTTCTTGATGTAAAGACATTTCTTTTCTGTTCCTCATCAACAATGGAACATCTCTTTTGTCTGTGCACTGACAGCCTTGGGTCCGCTTTAAAATTTGTTTTATTGCCATTATTGCTTATAACTGGAGGGCTGGGAATTGGACGGCGACGTTTTTGTTGATCTTGAGCATTATTAATATTCGAATATGTTTCCGACACAACACTATAACCTGCAATCTTTTCAAGGTTGCGTCTCTGAGCAGCAGCAGCAGGAGCAGAGACAGTCTCTGGAATCTTTGCTGTCCTCATTTCGCCATTCTGAAACAAAACGAAATATTCCTATTATTATGTACTTTCTCCAGTAAAGTAACGAGAGTCCAAAAAAATATTGCAAATTGTATGAACATTTGCGTGGACGTAGTAAACTAATCTTACTATTCCGTCAATTTTGGCAGCCAAAAATTTTGCAGAGATGTCCGGAAAGCTCATGAATTGCTGAGCCGACTTTGTATTTTGTTCTTCCAGCAAGCACATGCCTTTCGTATCACACATGGTTTTATTGGCAAAGTCTGTCATAATTTATTTTTTATTTATTTAAAAAATATACGTAAATGATTACTTGATTGAGTGGTGTTGAGAGATTTTTGGAAAAGGGCAGGTTCATCAACTTGGCCAGACAAAGGGGTTTTACCATAGCTGACCAGACATTGTTTCTTTACCTCACGGACCTAAAATGGATAATGTAGAAAAAATAAAAACAGTCTAAGATGCACTTGATGATGTTTTTAAAAAACACATGTTATGAAAAGGTCCACCTCCACCACGGGGGGAAAAATATGACAACTTTACCATTTCCTTTTTCACAATAGACAAATCAATCGGTATTGTTGGAGGAACTTTAACCAAGTTTGTTGAAGACCTGCTGCGGCTGGATGCAGATCGGGTGCGAGACGACTTTGGTTTGCATTTCACCTTCTCATTGTTAATTTCCACCGAGTAGCGCTCATTGAGTATGCTATGCTCCGTAACGAATCTATTAACTTTGTCGTAGTTGGACCCAGTCCCAAAAATGCTTACCTCGAACCTTTTCAGATTGGGAAAGCAAAGACAGCCTTCCAATATTTCGTCGACTCTCCAGCCAGCCGATTGAACATCCCGTGTATTTTTCTCAACAATTGAAAAATCCTGAAAAATCCTGACAGACTCGACGTTCAAATGTTTCTGAATGTTGCTCATATTGTCTTTCCCTCCGTCGGGAAGCTCCACGTTGTCGTTATTTATCAAAAATACGACTGATCGACAGTTTTTGAGTTTTTGAAGCAGCTCAAAAGCTAGACGCATGGAGCCAATGGGTCCGGTAAAGTCCACAACCTTCACCTGATCGTACTGCTGATCAAAGTTGTACCTAATGTCATTGACCCTCGTTCCGGGCTTGTAGCACAGCGACATAAAGTTCAACTTTGTGCATGGCGAGGCATCATCATTGTCCAAGCTCCAGGATTTAGGATATATTTCCAGCATTAGCAAGTTGTGCGAGTTGATTGGGATTTTGGTGAATGTGTAGAAACGCGTTGCTGAAGGCTCCACACGATGATGACTATATTTTATTTTAGCACTCTCCCTCTCCTCTGACGCACACACGGACACCAACTTTTGTTTCTATATAAATCCCAAAAACATTATTTTTTTTAAAAAACAAGTGTGGTATTATAATTTACATTGATTAAAATATTTAAAGTATATTTTAATTATTTATATATCTGTGTAATGAATGATGATGCACTTTGTATGATAGCGCTTATTGTATAACGAAAGCAGGATACTCTCAAGTCATCTCTCTCTCTCTCTCTCTCTCTCTCTCTCTCGATTAAATTCACGTTACATTTGTTATGCATTGTAAAGACAACATTTTTTTCCAAATTTTTGTTGATTCAATATGTCCAAAATGCTGATTGGTATATAACGACATTATCACTTACTCTAAAGGGTATCACGTCTTCTGTCATTCTGAAACAAATTTGAAATAAAAACTGCATCAATATTAGACAATAGAGCGTCCTCGTCCTAGCTTTTTCTTTTGACTTTAGCAATCTGATTCCAGTCCAGACCTTCTTTTCAATTTAAAACATAGCATTTCGGTTGGAAATGTTTATTTCAACAAATTAATGTCTATCATTTTACCAGCAGCAGCAGAATGGCCATGCAACTGAAGAAAAGAAATTGGGGAGATTTTACATAGTAACATAATTGATAACAAAGGAAAATCATGACGTGTGTAGAAGCTTGTTGGAATAAAAAGAAGAAGCAAGTTTTTATGGAGAAGAAAAAAAAATTGCGACCACCACAGGAAGCGATAAATACCACACAACATTCAATTGCTTTTTGGTTTCACTTTACAAACAAACAAACATACATACAAAGAAGCTCTCTGGTTTAAATGAAAATGTGTTATCATTATCAATAATAAAATGTATAATATATAACACAGGAACTATAGCACTGATAAGAACAAGCACTACAGTTCCACAAAATAAGAACAACATTATTTTACATGTGTAAGCACTCTCATCATCATCCTTTTTAGTCGTCAGCAGCAAAGTAAGTTTTTTTTAAACATGTTTATGTAATATTTTTTTAAAGCAGGAAAGTTTTGAGTAGTGTACTAAAAATTACAAATGGAATATTTAATGAGGACCACTATTTTACACACAGACACCAACCATATCATCATCTTCTTCATCAACATATTCCATGAACAAAAAGCGATATAAACAACTCACCACGATGCGATGGTGATGATATGGTACTAACACATTTCAAATGGGGGACTACTACAACTACATACATGAAAATAAACAACATAAGCCCTACTAAACTTGTTAGTTGTGAAAGCAAAAGCAAAATATAAACCTACATAAATACATATATGCTTGCATTTTATACATTCATATATTTATACAACTTACAAAAAACTTGATAGATATCATCATCATCATCATTTTATTCAGTGCTTTCGATTTCTACTGGAGCAGCGGCGGCAGCATTAGGCAAGTATACCTATATATGGTGTAGTGCTTCTGCATCTGTTTTTATTTTTTGGGGAGGAAATGGTTTGGTCTGGTTAGCCCCGCTGGGTATATATCCTTTGCTGCTACGCGATACGGTGGTGGTGGCGGTATACAATATACACACATCCGTGTAATACAGACAGACACAAGAATATTGTCTCATCTTTTCTCAT
>JAHZNC010004556.1:0-15299 GCA_027744095.1 Zhuqinia jingwanae | reverse complement strand
AGCACCTCTCATCGTGCAAACCAGTAACGGAACTGTGAATGGCATTCAAACTAGTACTTGCAATATCGTTCCCGCAACATCCGCTAATGGAACTCCTATTAATATTGTTTTTGCCAATCCAACTAGACTTACTAGCCATGCAAATACTATACACGAGAATATGTCAAACACATCAGTTATCAGAGAGGTTAAGCAGGAACCTCATCACCACAATTCAATAATCAATTCCGAGGGAAACCGTATTTTCACAGGTCCACTGGCTCCACCAGCACCCTTAGGAATTATGAAGGGGTCGACGATTAATTTGACACCACTTATGGTTCAATCAGCTCAAGGAGGTTCAAAAGGCCAAGTTCAGGTAAACTCATTGTTATGGAGTATATAATTTTTGATGGCGCCTGCTGGATCTTTTTCAAATCTTTCATATATATTATTATGTACCGTATTTGCTTATTACAGATTGTTTTGACGCCAGTATCTACCACATCCATGTTGGCTCAGTCACAAACACGTCATATAGTTACAACCTCTGGGACGACAATGGCTTGTACAACACCTATCAGCACAGTGGTTACAGTGCCCAATGGATCATCTTTCAATGCCAGGAAAACACTTCTGCTCACATCCGTGTCTCAACCGAGCGATTTGCAGACTACCCTACAAAATATGCGGAGTCCCCCAAACGGAGGACGTGAGGTGGATTTGCACAGCAAAAATGGAGATCGACATGCTACTACCGGTTCATCTACAACAGGAGCGAACGGAATATCCGTAGTAAATGGACCATCATCTCCACCTCAGTTAATAATCCCTGAAAGCTCCGGAGCATCAGACACCACATCACTTGTTTTGGTTAGACCCAAAGTTGAGCCCATTCCTAAAATCATTCAATTAGTGGATACTACTCAGAGCGGCAATAATGGCGCGACTGCTACTGCGAGTAATGCTAATTCAACGGCAACTGTCGTTCTTCCCCCAACTAACAGCTTAAGTGGAACCAACTCAGCCCCAACTCTGCCAACACAGCTACTTCCGGTGGTTCCATGCTTACCACCGACGGATGAAAACACATCTAACGAAACCGAGACGGACACCACGCCCAAAGTCTACCCATGGCATGCTCTACTACCATTCCTGACACCAACGCCTTCACCACCTCAGCAGTCTTCTCAAAACGGCACCCCTGAATCTCCAGCTGGAAAGGATGGTTCAACCACCAACGCTGGTCACCATGATGGAGAACTAGTACTACCAGACATTGGCGACGATGATGATGACGTCTTTGAAGGAGTCGTTGATACAGTCAGTGGCTCAACCAAAAGGCGTGCACAAAGTTTGCCTGCATCAAAGGATGACCAGCAGTACATTGGGTGGTGCACAGGAAGGAAAGCGTCGTAGAACAAGCTCGAATGAGGATGGAGCCTTCCCTGTAGGTCAAGCACCCGGAGAAGGGATGGATACAAGTTTTGAAGATGCCAAAGTGGAAACAGTTGGAGAGAAAGATAAAACGGCTGCTGACTTGTCCGACGACGAAGACAAAATGGTAATTTCTCATTTAACAGCTACATGCTTGAGAATGGAGTTTTGACAGGGCGATATGTGTAATGTAACAATATCTTTTTCGAATGTTTTCTTTAGGTCATATGCGATGACATTGATTTGCAATGCAAGGAGAAGGTATCTGATTGTGAGTCGGATACAGAAGAGCACAAGAGTACAGTTGGGAGTGGAGGTAGAAATGTTGGGAAAATAGTATCCAAGTCATCAGACAATGTGGTGAAAGAACAGGCTCAGTCTCAGACGTTTGTTGCAGTTACGAACTCAAATCTTGCGTCTGGAACAACAATCTTACAAGCAAATGCCACTCCAATCTCTATTCTTACGCCAACATCAATCAACAAACCAAAACCTATTCGACATCTACCTTCTGATTCATCATTAACCCCAGTTCTTTCTCAGGCAGTACCAAAGTTAGTTTTCCAACCGGCTGGAGGAGCATTCCGTTCCGTTCCAAGTCCGAAAGATTCTTCCAAGGTATGTACAAAGAGCATGCATTGAATTGCATACAAGAGCTTGTAAGTATACTGTAATGTAATAATAATAACTGTGTAATAATATATATATATTTTTTTAAATAAATCCAGCCCGATGATGGTCAATCGATGGATAGAAAATCAGAAGAGAAAATTATGCTAACACCAAAGCCACAAACAACATTGGTTGCGTTTACACAAGTGACAACTGCTGGGGGATCTGTTCCAACACAAGCACTGCTTGTTAGACCTACAATTACAATTCCCTTCGCTAACAATAAAAACGTTACTACCACATATTTAACCTTGTTAAAACCTGTGGACACGACTGTCACTTCAAACATTAGCGCAACCCATCATAACATTGCAACTCCACAAAGTGGTATGAACTTTTTCTTTTGCAAATTCCTTAAAAAAATAAAACATTCATGAATGTACTAATCTCAGAGGCATTTCATTGTATAGCTCCTCCAGAAATTTGCACTGATGCAGAGAAAAATAAAGTGAAGGCTACAATAGTGAATATCCCAGTGGGATCTACCTCTGCCGAAGAGAGTGTCAAGTCCGGTGATAAGGTGGGTTGGAGATAACAATGTTTCTCCTAGTTTGTAGTAGAATGTGAGGCAAGTTGAGCTGGCATTTATTTCTTGTTTTTTCTTAAACTTTACAATTTAGGAGGATGCAAAGCCTTTTGTACTGGCTCCAACACCAGCTCAACTGGGCAAAGCACCTTTACAACGTAGGCAGTCTCAAGGAAACTGTCTACCTCTATCGTTCACTCCTGTAATCGGATCGCACATTATTGAGAAGAAGGAAAGTGCTAGAGAAAGTGAAAGTCCAAGTAGGGTCACTGAGATTGAGAATACAACACCCATGGAAGTTGAGGTAAAAGTAGAGGAAAAAGAGGAGCCCGAACAACAAAAGCCGTTTGAACATCCGCAATTAACTATTAAAGTCGATTTTGCCCCTGATGAAATCCATGAAGGACACGAATGCTTCTCAGCTTCTCAACTTACACCAACCCCGAAAAGTTTTTTCAAAAAGAATGTGGAGGATGGCATGGACAAGTAAGATTTTTTCACATTGGACTTTAGACTTCATCGGTGATGGATCTCTTTTGGATCGTCTTTATTCTATCTTGCTTGCATTGTTAAATAGTTGCTGGCATTTTAAATATATCTTTAATGACTGAATATCTGTAAAATCCTCTTCTTGAATTTTGTTGATGTTTTCATGAGATTTGATTTTTGATTTTTCTAGAGTATTGGAGCAAGTCAAATTCTCAGAGAAATTCTCTAGCTTGCCTCAATTCAATCCGGGAGAAACACCTTCTCCCTCTACATTGTCGTTGCCGTCTAGTCCACGCATGATACTGAGCTCGTTTCGAAAAAAACGCATGCCGTCGGGTGAGTTCAGAACACCTCACGATATCCAAGAAAGTCCATGCTTAAATCCTCCTACTAACGCTACACCAACTTGTGTAGCATCCGACCCGATACCAGAAGCCAGGGGAGAACATGATCAATCAAACGAATCTTCACCAGCTCCTGTCAAGCTTACAGGAAGCACATTCTTTGGTCCAGATTTTAATGTAGAAGCATTTAAAAGTAAGTCTTCCAAATAAATATTTTCTAGCGCTATAATTGTAACAAGTTTGATATTAATAATTTGGCTGTTTGTTTGTAGCCGATAATCCAACAAAATCTAGTGGGGAGGAAGGAACAATTCCGATTTCTCCCGTTATTCCTGACAGAACTCCGAATGCTATTCCCGGGTCTTCAGCGGCTCTTGCAGCTTTGAGATCTCCGAGGACTCCTAAAACCCCAAGTGCTAATAGAAATTTAAATGAGCCCGGAATGGAAAAGGGCCATCGACGTATTCTGGAACAGAGGCGACAATTAGTTGTTCAGTTGTTTGAAGAAAATGGTCTGTTTCCAACCACTCAAGCAACATCATCTTTTCAGGTAATTTTACTTTTCAAAAAAAATTAGAGTGCTACGCTTTCAAACAGGTTGTTTAATTGGCGGTTACTCTTTCCTTAGAATCATCATGCAGATGTCTTTCCAAGTAAGTCTTGTCTCCAGTTAAAAATAAGAGAAGTTCGTCAGAAGCTCATGTCGCAGCCTCAAAGTGGCGGATCTCAGCTCGGTTCAGCACCACCTACGCCACTTACACCATCGGCGGCCGATTCATTGTCCACATTCAATTTACCGCTGACACCATCAACGCCAGTTGATTCATCTGCTTCATCCTCTCATTCATCTCATAACTCATCTGCTTCTACGTCAGCAGTGGTCGCTCAACAGGAGATTTAAGAGATATATTATGGTATTGTGATTCATAAATCACAAACTATCAAATCTCACTTGGAAGGATTGTTTGTAGGCATTTACATTTTATACGTAGAGAATGGTTGATACTTACAGAAGAGAGATGGTTGTTCGAAATTACTTTGTGTGACAGTGAAAACCGTGAGTGAAGTTACGAGGTTGTTAGATCTTAAAGGTAGACTGACAATAATCATTAAAAAATCCAGATGTTGGTTTTACAATAATTAATGTTTCTGGTGTTATCTCCAAAAATGTGGCTCCAGAGATGCATCATTTTATGCTTTATGACAATGTTTGTGTGATTAATTGTAAGTAAGTACTGTTTTCCTTAAATTATATGTATATTGAAACAAAATGATACAATTAGTGTTAAATATCATGCACACAGCCTCTTTCGTGCCAGTGTTTACACAAAACAATGCCTGAATATCATAACGTATATATGTGTGTAATAATAATAATAATAATGATTGGTTGTTGTCGATGTTGTATCACATTTGGCAACTACTTTGATCAATGTTGGAGCCTTTAATTTCGATTTATTATTCAGACAAGTACAAATATATTACTGAAACTGAAAATATTTAATACACGAATAATAGTTAGAAAGGAGGTATTAATTTATTTTAAGGACTAAAGCAGTCTGAGACAAATAAAACTGCATATAAAAAATTTAGACTTTTAGGCTTCCGAAAGGCTCTAGTAGCTACACACACTATTCTTAATTGTATAACCCGTGCCGTATTTAAAACAACGTGTCGTTTATTCTAAGTTTCCTCACAACACGACATGTAGAATACGGTGAAAGCTAGAATGAAATTACTCAATAAGTGAGCTATATACTAAATTAATTTAACGTACAGCTATCAGCGTACAACTTGTCTTGAATGGTAGCTGGAGCTGAAAGATGTAGTACAGTGCGTACTTCAGTGGTCTGTCTTGAGCATAATTATTATTATATGCATGCAGCTAGCTGTGAGATGTCTCTTCCTTCAGAACATGTTCACAAAATACCATTTTAAAAACGTTCATGCTGACCGAGCTACATAGGTAGAGTTCATAAAAAAAAATTCAATATTTGTATGGGTAGATGAGCTGCCTGTATGGACCATGCACTCGTGTCATTAAATAGATTAACTCATTCTGAATGGTTAGTAGTAGTACTACTATTTTTTATTATTATTATTATTAAGATGATGATGATATAATATTGAGCAAGTACTCATTGTTCGTTTTTAAGTGCACTCGAATATGACTTGTACGGAAACTCCGAATTAATGGTGCATGTAAGTAGAGTATGTTTTGTATCTCCTTCCATTATATAATATACGAATGATATATAGAATAATATAAATACTTACGATCGCTACATATTACAAACATTATTATTATTACTAAACTAGGCCATCAAAGATCGGTCGTTTTTGTAAGATAAAATCTTTGCACACCCAAATTATACTAAGAAAATTAAGTTCTATATAACGTCTGTATTTATAGGAAAATTATGTAATGCTGTAATGTAACTTTGCAGATTTATATCAGAGACTCAGGCATGTCAGGCAAACGTAAAAACAATGATTATGTCATTCAATAGCTGTTGTAAGGGTCAGTTGTAAGTAAAAAAAGTGGGAAAATGGAGGAGGTGTGTGCATTATGATGTTAGAAAAAAGTTGACACATTTTATGCTTTGATGTTAAGTGTACCAAAATGCTATCTACATATGTAACATTATTGATAGTTATGTTTACTGACAGTCATTCCTTCCTGGCACAGTCCCATCGCAATCTCGCTGTCCAAATGATGACTACATTTATTAGTAGGCCTAGAAAAATGAAAGTTTAAAATTAAGTTATTGGCAAAATAACATTTGTATGTATGATCAAACTACATTCCCTTCAATTACAAGTCAGCTATATAGTAGAACCCAATGAGGGCTCAAAATATTATGTAATTTATTAATTGCTGAATTTAAAAACATATTTTTAAAATTGTCAATTTGTTTGCATATATAGGGTATTGAAATAAAATCGGCCATAATGATTTCCATCCATTGCCTAAAAAACCAAAATATTCGCATCACGACAGGTTTCTGTATAAAAGCAGGAAACATTTTTCTCGAGAAGCGATAGAAAGAGTACCTTTTTGGATAGGAGATCAACTTCACAAAGAAGCCAGTTTTGTTACAGAACAAAAGAGAAATATTCGTATTCGTAATAAAGTATGATGATCTGGGATGAAGTGAAGTTAATTATCGCTAATTTAGATAATACATTATAGCTAGCTCATTAGTTGATAGTTTGTATTATTGTTAATTAATATTAATATAATTACAATTAGGGAATCTGTACAAACAGACCAGGCGATCAAATGTACATCAAATTACAATTACAGTCGTTACCTAATTGATTCATGGTGCATTCAAAAAAAATACAAAATTAATATGGTATTTTAAGATGGCTTAAAAAAGATGAAAACAGCCTGTGTAAAATGAAAAGTTCATTCATTTACTACGCTGTATTGAAACATAGAAAAGACTTGAGAATGACGAGTCAATGGAGAAAAATAAATCGTTTGTTTTAGACAAAATATGTGTACACTATATAATACCAGGCTTAAATGAATTCTGTTTAGAATTTTAAATAATTGTCATCATCATGAGTATATGAGGAGTAAAAATCATATTAATAAGAAAGAACGTTATTATAAGGACAGCAAAGTGAAGACGAATGCTTTAAGGTCTCATCAATCTTGTTTGATTTTTGACTGAATGATTTAATGAAACTATACACTTTGAAGTCCATTTTAGTTAGCCCAGCCCATTGAGGAAAAGAGTGAAAGTCATTGAAAACTTTACTCCAAGTAAATAAAAATCAATGCGAGTGGACAATATTATTATATTATTATTATTATATGCACGTTTTAAAGTACTTTTGAAGAAGAACGCAGGAGTGTGTGCCGCCGCTCAGTGCTGTACATACTGGATGTCATTGCCACTACTATCAATTATCATTAATTATTCAATATAATATAGTTCAATCTTAATATATACATATATTATTATGTACGTCGATGAGCAGCTCTTGTGTTGAGTTTATATATTTCCTGTGCAATTGTTATACCAAAAAAAGAAAAAAGGGATATAGATGTGAATGTGAAGTGTGTTAAAATATCAAAAGGATAGAAAGAAAGAAATTGAACGAAAGACAGTTTCAGTTTAGATGTATAAGGTGCGATTTTGATGTTCAGTGTCTACCTTTTAATAAAGTTTTCTCATGGTAGATACAAACTAACAAATTTAAATTACTTTCGTATGGAATGGAATATTTTTGTGTGGGATTGAATGTTTATTATTATTATTATTATTATTATATATCAACGCGTATTTTTCTCTCGATTTTCAACTCATTGACAATGTTAATTTTCCTTAAAATATTATGTATAACGTTTTGAAATTAAAGAAACAAAGTGGATTGTTCAACAGCCGTAAATAATAATATTTTACCGTACATTGAAATAAAAAGGATATGAAAAAGTATTTTCAAATGATTGCTGATTAATTACAACAGTAACTTAATTTATATACGTATTCAATTCACTATCATTTATATATACATATACATACATACATGCGTACTATATATGTGTATGAATACAATACGTACTGTTTGGATTTAAAGTATTAAGTATTATAAAATAAAATGACAATGTCTTTTGTGTAAAACGAAAACAATTTAATTACAACTGACAGATTTATTGCTTAGTTTAGATATATATAGTTTATAGATTACTTGTAAGTTCACTATCATCTCTGTTACAACAATCAATGCCATTTCTTCAACAGTTACAAAAAAATGCATAAAATAATATAATTATTGTTTCATATATAAAAAAATATATGTTACATCAATATAATAGATATACAAAATTATAAACTACATTAAATTATGGATTATGTATTCGTGCAAGAAAAAGTTTTCGGCAAAGGAAAAGGTGAACGAAGAACCGGTTGGACTTACTTGAGTATCAGTGTAATACTGAAAATCAATTAATTGTGTAAGAAATTAGTTACAAAATATTATTATTATATTGTGTGTCGTCATTTGTCGAAGATTATACTATTTAAGAAAGTTGAAATGCATTTCATGTTATTTTAACTATTTATCAAATATATGAATACATGATGTTATACTTAACATGAATTCTGCGTATAAGTAATTTAAAAATTTTACATTATAACTTGTTATTATTATAATAATTATGTAAGCATATATATTATACTATATACTAAATACTATTTGCTAAGATATTTACCAAGTTTACATTGTTATTCTCAACAAAATTTTGAAAAAAAAGGAAATATAGACAGGGCACAAAACGTATTGTACCAGAATTTTGAGAGGAACTGCGTAAAAATAATAATCATTATTATTATTAAAAATGGAAAGCATCCATTTGTTGCTGCACTTATGAAGATGATGACTAAAGATGCTTTTAACTCCGTTATACGACAAAGAAAGGGTAATTATAAGTTGAAATAAAATGAAATAATTGCACGCGAAATAATATATTGGTTTTCTTTATTCCCATGAGAAATGCTTCATATAACAGTGTACTTTTTGTACTGTCATTTTAATGGATGCATGTCTTAAAAACAATTAATTTGATAATATGCATAATACAGATCAGGCTTACTCTGAAAAAATGAAAACACATTTTAATGTTCATTTTATTTATTGGCAATCATTGACCATATTATCTTCTAACAAGTTCATACGAGATAATCTAAAATTTAAACGTTCTTCAACGCTTGGAAGGTTTTGACAAGCCTAAAGAAAGTGTTTTGTTCTTTTGTTGTTTAAAAACGGCTATAAAAATGCACGGGTAGACGTTTAAGGCACATTCTAATTTTAATATAATCAACATATATATCCAATTCTGAACATTATTGCAATGTTCGTCTGTACCGTACCGTAGGCGTGTCGTATGCCATCAGCCTGTCACTTAATCTTCTCTGGAGCATATTTGCAATAAAAAAGATAAATGAATAATTTCCTTTGTGTCCGCAAAAAGGAGACAAAGGACCCGTTTTAACGAAGGACCGCTGTTTTAGAAAATTAAAATTACTAAAATGTTATAGTAGTACTGTTTTCGTACGCAATAGGAGTGGACACCTATATCTACATAGGTTTTTTAAAATCATGAATCATTTACAATCTGAGTGCCAGACCAAAGAGATTGGATATCGAATAATATGAGAAAAGAAGATTGCTAACGGACGAACAGAATACTGGACAAATGACAAACAATTTAAAAGCTTCTATCAACGTTCTTTAATAATGCTGTCACTGGCTGAAGATTAATGTGAGCGTTGTCCTTTTTCCTACGGAGTCTGCACAAAGCATAAAAATACAAAGAACTCATAAGGTACATACTTATTGTAATTTTGGTTACAGATTTTGATGGAGTCGCTCTCATTTCTGTTCTTCCCATTTCTCATCTGGCAATAAGGCGCCTACTACGGCACCAATGATTTGCACAATTATTCAAAGCAGACATAAAAGCACACAGCCTTAAAAACTGGCACATGATGACATACGTGTTTTATTTGATGATGCATAAATGATGATGACTGGTTGCATCTTATATTGCATACAGAACTTTTTTCTCATGGAATGTGTGGTAAACGATAAGCATCTTTATTCTTTAAGACATGCAAAACATTTACGCACTTTCATTTGATTTCAACCTGGATCTGGACGATGAAAGGATTCAGACGAAAAAAAGCAATGAATGGCCGTGTCATGAAATGACACTTTACTCATTGCCCACATTCAACATTTGTTTACTACTAATTCCATTTCCTTAATATAGTCTATTGACTAGAGCTATGACTGGGATGTCTGAGTCTGAGGGCTGATAATAGGCGTTTACACTTTACAGTCTTTACTTTAATGACATTTACAAGATTACCATTTGCGTTATTACTTGTGTATACAATAGCAGTGCGGAAAATATAAAACGGAGCAATCATGCCTTTTTAGGGAAACATGAAAGAAATGCTTAAAAAAGTAAAGTCGGTTTTAAGATGGGGATCAAAGTTTGATACTTGGGAACAAGATGTGGATGATGCTGATGAGGATCTGCTTTTAAGAGTCAAGCATGTACATTAATTACAATTTCCTAAAAATGTGTTACATTTCATTGAACTTTTTTCCATTATATATAGAGAGAGTAACATATTATGTATAATATGGAACTTTTCGTTGATCCGGTCAACACGTTCAACTTGGTATTACAAAAACTTATACCTAGTACAATATATATTATTATTATTACTATTACATCCGTATTTAAAAGCAAAGTATTACTACAATGCAATTGCAATTATCATTATGACACGGGGAGTGTCCTAGAATCATGTTGTATGTTTGTATTGTTACACAGCTCTCTCTTTTTTTCACGAATGACTTGCTATAGTTGTTAAAATTTCAAACAACGATCATCCTAAAGTTTGTGGTTTAATTGCATTTCCAAAACTGACATTGATATTAAATATTATGCATATCTGTAAATACCTAAGTTTTTGAAACCTTTATGAAACAAGAAATCAAAATTATAGGTCTTATTCACTTGTTTGTTGTTTGGATTGCATTGTCTCACGCGTTCCGTACATCCTTATCGGGAGATGCATACAACTCTTGTCCTTCTTCTAACATGACGAGAGTTTTTTTCTGATATACCAATGGTATTATACCATTGCATTGGTATATCGGATGGTATAATACCATGATTCCATGATCAAGTTGAAGACAATGCGCAATGAACTGAAGAAACCTTCGTCTACATTTTTTCAACTTTCCTTTTGTTTAGTGGGCCGATAATGGGAACCGCAAAAAGGCTGTAATGGTTGCAATCACTTTTATCTGATTTTATTGGAACGTTCGACCTGTCACAGTCCGCCCTTTTTAGTAAATAAATGAAGAGCTTCAATTAAGATGTTGGTACCGAGAGAAAGCACACAAAAGTCTTTTGTCGGATTGTGTTAAAAATCTATGATGTCATGATGAAGGCATGTTGATTTATGATTACGATGAATGAAATGAATCATATTACATGATGTTACAGTTCTCATCAAATCTGTAAATACGTGGAAATCGGTGTGAAGAATGGATGATAGATTGTTGTACTACTAGAATTGAACGCATTTAAAGCTGCTTGTAGAGTTGTGCCTCTGTGCTTTCTGCTTTCACAAATACATAAATTACATAAGTGTAAAACATTACGTCATAGTTATTTCATATTTGGAATTGGAAATGGACTTTATGCCTTCAATATGCTAAATAATTTAGAGTTATGAATTGGACTTTGTACGTACTGTACATACGTCGTCCAACATTTTATTTACTGTTTGTATATTAGCACATTGTACTTACTTACTACTTTGTGCAGTAGTGGAAAGCAGTGGTTGCAGTTGTTTTTCAAAGCTTAGCTTTATTACCAAAATACAAAACAGTTGATTCTTAGAGTTGTGCTCGCAGGTCTTAAGAATTACACAAATATTTATAATTGTTGTTGCCAAATAGTCAATAAGTTTTAATTATTCTTGTTATAATCATACACTTAAATTGTCAGCGCCATCCTTCAAACACAATTTGCACCGGTGAAAATATTAGTGCAAAATGGATGTAGCAGGTTATCTTCGTGTAAAAGAGAAAAATGCGTCTCCCCTGATGGCTGCAAAATGGTGCACACTGGGAGAGCTCCATTCCAAACGACTTTGGCATCAGTTGACCGTTGTACTACTTGCTTTGGCGAAGGAACCTGAACTTCAAGAGAACAAAATGTTGGTTGAATTGTACATGAATTTCATCAAAGAATTTGAGCATCGGTAAGATTTCAAGGATCATCGTTTCTTTCGCGTAATGATGATGTACTAAATGCAAAATTTAAAATAGTTGGCTGTGCACAACACTTATGATTTTTCAGGCTTAACAAACAGTCGTATATGGAACTGTGCGCCCTAATTGTGACTCAATTTGAAAATCCTGTGGAAGCCCACGCATTTTTGGACAACTGTGAAAAGCTCGTGAAGACAGATCTAGTGGCTTTGGCGTTGTGTAAAGTTACACGAGGTCAAATTAAGTTCAACAAAGAACATGACTCTGAAAGTGTGAAGGTTGAACTTACTATTAGTTTTATTGAGCAAATGGTATCTTTAATTCTTAAGCTATCTTGTTTTTTTTTATATTACTTAAGAGTCTTTTGGAAGAAGTGGATGAGATTTTCAATCAGATTGATGGAATTTCCACAGTTCATGGTCGTTTCTATTTGCTTCAAAGCCAATTTCATCTTAGCCAGGATAATTTAACGGGGTATTACAGAAGTGCCATTAAATTTCTGGGATGTACACCACTAGGAACCTTACCTCTCGAAAAACAAAAAGAACATGCCAAGAATTTGGCGGTGTCGTCGCTGGTTGCTGATGGAATGTACAACTTTGGAGAGCTTGTAAGACTTCTAAATGTGTTCCTATCATAAAGATAAATATAAACTATGACAAACAACTGCTAACTATTTACAGCTCGCTCATCCCATTTTGGATTCGTTGAAGAGAACGCACGACGAATGGCTACTTTATCTAGTGAAGTCTTTCAACGTTGGAGATGTTGAAGATTTTGGAAAAATGAGGAAGGCATGGTCTAGCAACAAGATGTTAGCCGCAAACGAGCAAAACCTGAGGGAGAAGGTCATTTTACTGGCAATAATGGAGGTAAATTGTAATAAAGGTGTTTTGTAATCGTTTGCTTGCAAAGTTGCTATTTTTGTTTTATTTTATGGCATCCGCTTTTTTATTACTTTAGATCACCTTTGAAAGATCTGCAACTGAACGTCAATTGACTTTCAAAGATATTGCTCATGTAACAAAACTTGACATGAATGAAGTGGAGAAATACGTGATGAAAGCTTTTTCCAAAGGTCTCGTTATTGGAAAGATTGATAGCGTTGGACAGAAGGTTTATATGAATTGGGTGCAACCTCGTGTCCTTGAGGCTAAGCAGGTATTTACAGTTTACATGCACAGATCGTCTCCTTTATTGTGGCTATTATTCATTATGTGTGCAATAATATTATTTTACTCATTGTAATATGTCAGATTGATACCATGAACAAACGGATTGCAGACTGGCAAACGGTTGTAGGAAAGGCTGAGGATATGATGAAGCGTAATACCGTAGAGATTTTGGAGGATTAAATGTTGTTACAGCATAAAGATTTACCTCATTGAAATTTGAAAATGTCTGTTGAATCTAAACTAAAGTGGAAATGATCTGTTAGAAATATGTTAATAAAACCTAATTAAACTAATAATTCAGTTTACTTTTCTGGAATAAATATTTACAAAGTTCACCATTTGTATAAACTATTCTTTAAATTATTTTAATTATGGCAAACTTCTCATTCAAATTCCAGTAGTCGTCAGTTCCAGGTAGTGAAATAGAGAACAAGATACCAACCTGTTTCAGGGGGCATTATGATATTTTAATATTACCTACATTCATAAGATTTTTTGTATAATGCTAAATTGGTGTAGCTAACACACTAATATACGATTAGTAGTTTCACGTGCATGGACATTCCAGTGTCTTCCACCAAGAATTTCTCAATCCAATTTGAATGAAAATGACACATTATTTCATGTTTTGGAAATGTAAACAGCACGAGTCTTTGAGACAAATTTATATTTTGCAATACAAAGAAGAATGAGAGGACACAAACGAGGAAATTTTTTGGAAAATAATTAATAGCAACAATGTAACTCAAATTAAAAATGTTGCTCTGTATATATTGGGATGCGTGAAAGAAAGATTATTCATAACCAAACAAGCAGAGCTGTGTGAGTTACAGTGAAAATAGTCACTGAAAAGTTACCTTTGATCCATATAGTCAAATTACCAAAGACTCCTGCTGTACCATGGCAACTCAACCAAATATAATTCTAACCGGTAAATTTAACAGTAATTATAATCCATAACGTAAATATACACTAGTTTATTGGAAAAAACTAATTGTGAGATTACTTTCTAAGATCATTTTTGACAAATACTTATTGTTTAAAATTATTATACAATTAGCCATTCTACTGGCCGTCCTAATTCCAACTGGGGAATCAGCACCCGTAATGGCGGTGGCAAAGGGGTTAGTGTATGGGCTGGTGGGAATGGCCGATTTCGTTCACTCAGTGCGAAATGCATATGGCAAGGAGGGGGATTTTGCGGACAAAAACGGCTTCGACTATACTCATGTATACAATGGGATTTTGCAGTACCAGGTTGTAAATGCCTACCTCAACCGCAACAACGCTGAAGTCCTAACAAACTTAAAAGAGGAACAACAAAAAATGAGGGAATCAACAATGTTTGGAGGAGTTATCCTTATTATTGAAATTACGCTAATCCTCGGTTTAATTTATTTAAAAACAAAAAAGATTGAGTTGAGTGGGTGTCACTGTGGTATATATAAGTAGATATAAATAGTAATAAGACAAATTTATTCAAAATATGCGTAGAATGTAAGACACATTATTTTTTAATTTTACTAACAGCTCTCATTTTATTTTATTATTTTATATTATTTTCATTTGATTATGTTTCATGGGGTATCCCAAAAGAAGCATCAATAAAAACAATACAATACAATACAAATACAAAAATTATAAACAATCCGAAGCATCTATTGTTTTTTTCTGTTTTAGTACCAACTTATGCAAATATAAAAATATATAAGCGCTCATGTGACATGTTTGTCGGTATTTTTTTCATCTTAAGTAGTGCAAAAACAAAATATATGTGTGATTATAACTTATTGCCATATAAAGTGTTTGACGGCACTTTTTATCTCAGGTTCTACCTGCCCATAATCTTCCCCCTTTCATCAT
>JAHZNC010004555.1:0-10122 GCA_027744095.1 Zhuqinia jingwanae | reverse complement strand
CTGGTGTGCTGTGTGCTAGAGTCAGGTGTGATGTGTGCTGTAACGTTTTTGCGCGCGGTGTGCTGAAAACCAAAACGGTGTGCTGGAGTCAGGTGTGCTGTGTGCTGGTGTCTTTCTGCCGACATATGACCATGTAATGTAAATGCACAGAAATTGAAAAACAAATTACAGAATAAAATTATGATGACCAATCAAGAATCATCCTCCTGTATAAATTCCTTTAAAGTTTAAACTCGAGGACGATACGCAAAAGTGGCCAACGTTCTGGCATTAGCATGTGTTGACAGCGTGGTTTTGAATTTTTTCAATTCGCGCCATATATGTATATTTATGTTGTTAGTTAGTGTAGTGCATAGTGCATGTATACCTCATCCTTTGTTGATTCGACATTTTCCACTGGGGTTAAATGAAACATGATATGATCCCCGTTTTTGTGGAACGTAAAATCTAACCTTGCAAACAATAAAAATGTAAAACAATGCAAAAAAAAAATCGTAAATGTTATTTTTTTTCAATTCCAAGAAATTTTATTTTCATTTTATTTTATTTTCTCATTGTTTTGTTTCGATGGCTACAAGTCAGAAAGTATAAAAGGAGAGCTCATTTAGACCAGACAGTCAGTTTCTTTCGTTTGGTTCCTGTTGATTGTCATTTCCTTCATTAACGTGTAACTAAAACTTTTTTTCAAACCGTCATGTGTTGATATTGTCCAATTACAAAAAGTTGTCGCGATTATTTTTTGTTTCTTTGCAATGATTATTGCCTTCCATTCACGAGATACCTTTATACTAAACGCGTTTACGTTTTTAAATGATTTATAATTTCCAACAATAGTTGCGTTTACATGTGTTGTTTCATGCTGATATTGTAAGTTCAGACCCAATATTGAGCAAATACTGTGGTTATTTCGATTCATAACTTTTTTGTAAAATTACCTACTGTAACTGTTTAAATGCAACAAGTTAATAGTTCAATTTGTTCAACTTATAATTTTTTTATTACATCAAGTCATTTAAATGTATTATCGCCGAATTATATGAGCAGCGATAATAAAAGATATCACTTCACTTCTCTCGAAAGAAACTAAATACAAAAACAATAATCCCGTTTAATCCGACGAACAACGTGATCGAGTAAAACTTGAAGGTTTTCGGTAAACACTAAATAATCAAGATCAAATTCTCAGAAGTATAATTAGAATTTTTTTGCAAACAAGCAAGTGGTTTCAAGCTAAAGTCATTTCCGGTTGTCCGCCGCCACACTTTGACATTACACTGTAATCTCCACATTGCCCCGCAATCTAAAAAAAATTTGTTTGCAGAGACATATCATGTTAATGTTAACCCTGGACAAATTTGAATGTAAAAAAGATAAGAGTCACAACTTTCACAACATTCCAAATGACTTTAAAAAAAATTAATGCCACGCATCATTTGTCCCCTTTCCAAATAGCAATTTTTCCATTTTTGATGATGATTAATGTACTCGCCAAGCAAAATATGATATTATGATGATGGATACTAGGATAAGGAGATTGCTTTGTCATTTGATGCAAAGGAAAAATATAGAAAGTGAGAAGACCTACATTTACGATCACCATAATTTGTAATTGTTGATTGTACGCAAATAATTCCATGAATAAATTCAATTTATTGTCCCAAACATAAAGAACTCAAGCAAATGGATTTAAAATCAATAAAATGATGCACGGTGAAGGCTGTTGAATTTAAATCCCACAATCCGAACCTTTCTTTTCTTATAATGATAGCTGTACATATTCTTTGACAAGTTGGAGAACTTGATTACCATTTTCTTCACTTTTCTCTGGATTATTTTCCATCCACTTCTCAATGAGTTGGGACATGATGTAACCCCACGCACTCATTTCCATCTTACTAGGATCCATGTCCTTCATCACTGCGAGATTTGCACTGCTGAACATCAATGCTCCAAACCAGAAGCCATACGGGAACTTTTTACGGAAGCTGGTAAATAGTTGGTCGAATGTTAATGGAATGGGATATCCGGTTGTCGGGCTTTGGCTACCCGCATTTGGCTACCGGGGCTTTGGCTACCTGGCCTTTGGCTACCCTTAACTTTGGCTACCGGGCTTTTGGCTACCCTTAGTTTTTGCTACCTGGCCTTTGGCTACCCTTAGCTTTGGCTACCGGGCCTTTTTGGCTACCGAATCATTTTTAAAATGCACACTTTTTAAATTATATTTCATCATTCATTTTTTTGGTGATATATAAAGTATTATGTATGGTATAAGCTATATGATAAATGCGGTTTCTACTTCTCAGCTGTGCACATATGTATATAAAAACAACTACGTACACTTATTTCACAATACATACTCTATGCTTCGCGTATTATTATGTATTGACCATAATATGCAACAGAGACAAAAATGTGTGGTGAATTATGTTTCATGACATGAATGATTCAGTACTGCACATGAGCATGCATGTAGACTAAGCATAGTCCTAACCCCCGTGTCTAATTATGTTTATAAGTCATCTATTCATCTCTACTTGTTTTTATATACATATTTACACAGATTAAAAGTGAAAGAAAAAATAAACATTTAACATATGCATATTGTATATGACATAATACTTCATATGTCTCCGAAAGAAATATGCATTTAATATATTGCACATGTGCAATGTGAACTAAGTATACGTAGTTGTTTTTATATACATATGTACGCAGATGAAAAGTGAAAGAAAAAAATGAATTTAACATATAGCTTATAACATACACAATACTTTATATATCACGGAAAAAATGTATGATGAAATATATTTTTGAACAAAAAAAGTGAGCATTTAAAAAATGATTCGGTAGCCAAAGCTAAGGGTAGCCAAAGGCCCGGTAGCCAAAGCTAAGGGTAGCCAAAGGCCCGGTAGCCAAAGCTAAGGGTAGCCAAATGCCAGGTAGCCAAACTAAGGTAGCCAAAGGCCCGGTAGCCAAGGCCCTAGAACCGGGATATCCCAAATCTGTGGCGGTGTTTACAAGTGTTTCTAGGTACATTCTGAGCAACTCCTGCAGGTGGGATTGGTGAAGCTCCGGTTTTACGCTTGTAAACAAACAGTAGCCCAAATCAACTGAAAGGGAGCTATATCTGGTAACTTGGAAGTCGACGGCTTTGTGGGCTGTCAGTTTGCCCGTCTGTTTGTCCTTCAGAAACATCATACTGTTATTCCAGTAATCCCTGCAATAAAATACAACATTGGCGTACATTATACATTGCATTGGAGCATAAATGTAATAACCACAAGTACGGAGTCCGTACTACGGACCCATGATTAAGCACACGAAAGTCTTCGTCGTCGGGATCATTATTTTCCAGTAGCGCAATCGTTACTTCCCATGTCTTGCCAAGGAAAGCCTTCAACACTGAGATTGCCTCCTGCTTCTCTTTTTCAACTCCATTGCTTATCTGCAATTCATAAGTTATTACTATATATATGTAAAATTTGTATGATTTCTAGCTCGTTTATCTGTGTTCAGCGACTTTCAATTAAAGGATAAAATGTGATGTACGCACCAATTATAGCATCTATTTCAGTTTTACTCAATTGATTTCAATGCAGATTGTAAATAAATAAATAAATGGTTTCAAGTGTATTCCTGGTACTTACTCGGAATCCCATGGGCATTGCTGTTTTTAGTTTTTGTGACTGAAATAATTACAATTTATCATTTTTCATATGATGTACATATATACAGTACACTCACAGTTGTGATATTTATTTGTCATCATGCATATTATGTAAGATTTTTTGTATAACGATCACGTGTTGCGTCACCCTGTCAAGTTTATTAAAAATTATAATCTCAAAGTTTTGTTTTGTTCCAGTATCAAATTCTCAAGTGGCTACTCTATGTGAGTGACTTAACCAAAGAGAATAAATAATTTCACAACTTTCCTGAACAAGATAAATTTGTTGAGAGACAATTGCTGCAGGGATAAAAATGATATACACACTTAAAGTCATACGTATCTAAATACCCATTTACATACATACCCACATACAAATAAAAGAGGGTGCTTTTGATTTACCTACTTTTAGTTCACCTGAAGGTAATTGTCGCAACTTCTAGAAAAAAATCCCCAGCGTTTCTTTTCAAACTGGTGCGTGACTGTATTTACGGTTATAGGATTACGCGAAAAAAAGAGAAATAAGTTTGTGTAAAATCTTTCAACATTTATTACTTTTATCTAATGATATATGAAACGTAATCACAAGGTTTGAAATAAGTTTTTAAAAATCTTTTGAAAAGGGGTGCTATCAAGAAGACTATTTAAAAGTTTCAGCGACGGAAGAATTCTATAAAGCTAATTGTGCATATTCTGTCATAAGGCGTAGAATATGTTTTGCATTTTCCTCGCTTTTCTCGGGGTTATTTTCCATCCACTTCTCAATGAGTTGGGACATGATGTCACCCCACGCACTCATTTCCATCTTACTAGGATCCATGTCCTTCATCACTGCGAGATTTGCACTGCTGAAAAACAATGTTCCAAACCAGAAGCCAAACCTGAGCTTTTTACGAAAGTCTGTAAATAGCCGCTCAAAGGTCAACGGAATGGGATGCCCTCAAATCCTTTGTAGTATTTTGAAGCGTTTCCAGGTATATTTGAAGTAACTCCTGCAACCGGGATTGACGAAGCTCTGGTTTTACGCTGGAATACAAGTAGTAACCCAAGTCAAGTGAAGGGGAGCCATATCTGGTAACTTGAAAGTCGACAGCTTTATGGTCAATGAGTTTGCCCCTCTGTTTGTCTTTCAAAAACATCATGTTGTTATTCCAGTAATCCCTGCAAAATACAAAGTTTTCATATAACGCACATATTATACCAAAGCATAACAGTATTTATGATAGAACGTACCCATGATTAAGCACCCGAATGTCTTCATCTTCGGAGTCATTAATTTCCATTGGCCCATTCATTATGTCCCATATTTTGCCTTGGCAACTCTTCAACAAAGAGATGGCCTCTTGCTTCTCTTTCCCTTCAACTCCCTTGCTTTTCTGCAATTCATTATTTAGGTCCATTAATTGATACATTCAACTGTTCTACTCACCACGTAATTTTGTAAATGACTTTAGGGGAAAATACTTGAATGAGGTTGATATTGATAGTAAGTCCATTTTCCAGTGCAGGTTCCATAATCTCTTTGGCCGTTTCTGTTATGAAAGATTCAAAATCGAGGCCCTCAAATTTTTGAAAAAACTTTTGCGGTCCACCATTTTCTTTTATGAAGGCATATGAAATGGCGTGGTGTTTTGCTAGAGCTGTCAAAGCCAGTCTGCATACAAGTACAATTGCGCAAGTTAGTACTTTCATTCCAAAAATTAATTTAAAAAATTATGGAATGTTTATTTATGGAAATAGTGAGGCCAACCGTGCCGCTTCTAAATCTTGCAGCTCCTCCTTGTTAAGTAGCTCGTATCCTTTGTCTATGACGATGTTTTCAAAGACCATTATAGCTTTATCGCCGTAATAACATTTTGGGTATATGCCCATCAGGTCCTCCTTCCTGAAAAAATATTTATTGTTTAGCATCATAACACAACAGCATCAAGTCTTGATTTCAAGTGTTAGTTCTCAAAGTACCCCTTTCTTTTGCAAAACTCCTGGGCTTGAGGCAAGTAGTTCATGAAGAACACTGCCTCCTTTTCAAACAACCTGGAATCCTCCACCATAGCTGTATGACTTGGGTTTTCTGTCTGCCGCTTCATGAACAAGTTTAATGGCTTCAACTTGGAATTTTCAAATTTGATTGTGACAAGTTGCACTTGACTCGCAAAGTTTTCCCCCTTCAACCCAGAATCATTCAAAATCACCTCAGAAACGGGATCAGTGATTCCGTTTGACTTTATGATTTCTTTGAATTTGAGAGTCATATCTGCATTTGATGATTCCACAATGGGAGTGGACTCTTCCGGAGTAGGTGCCATTTCGAATAAAATAAGTCGAAATTTGAAATTTCTTTTGTTTGTAATTTAGGAAAGAGAACAAATGCTGAACGTGGCAAGTATCAAGTAGCGTTCTACATGGGCAAATAAAGTAAATTGAATGAAAGGCAGTTATTATGTAAAACAAGTATTTAATTTTAGTTCGTTTATCTGTGTAGATCGATTCTCAATTAAATGATAAAATGTGATTTATACGAATTATATAATCAGTTTCCTCAATTGATTTCATTGCACACTGTAAATAAAAGTAATAAAAAAATGCTTTCATGTGGATTCCTGTATTTACTCAGATGTCAGAATCCTATGTGCACTGCTGCATGCTGTTTATAGTTTTTGTGACCGCATTGCATTTACCAACAATATCTCGTATCATTTCTCTTTATATTGAAATAATTACAATTTATCATTTTTCATATGATGTTTAAACTCAGTGTGTAATAATTATTTATCATCATGCATAATTATGTAAGATTTTTTGTATAATAACGATAACGTGTTGCGTCAGCCTGTCAAGTTTATTAAAAATCATAATCCCGAAGTTTTGTTTTGTTCCAGTATCAAATTCTCAAGTGGCGACTCTATGTGAGTGACTTAACCAAAGAGAATAAATAATGCCATAACATTCCTGAACAAGATAAATTTGTTGATAGACAATTACTGCAGAGATCAAAGTAATGATATACCTACACACTTTTTACATGCATATCTAAATAGCCACATACAAATTAAGGTTGAGGAGGACGTTTTTGATTTACCTACTTTTAATTCAATTGGAGTTAATTGTTTACCCTTGAACTTGTTGAAAGAAAAAAACCTGTTTCTATTCAAACTGCGGTGATGACTGACCTTTCTACCGTTATAGGATTAGGTGAGAAAAAACAAGGAAATTATATGAAATCTTTAAACATTTATTGCATTTATCTGATGACACACAAACCAAATCACAAAGTTTCACATAAGTTTAAAATATAATAAAAATGTGTGCTATCAAGACTAAAAGTTTCAGGGACGCAACAGAGGTGGTCTATAATGTTAATTGTGCATATTCTGTCATAAGGCGTAGAATATGTTTAGCATTTTCCTCGCTTTTCTCGGGGTTATCTTCCATCCACTTCTCAATGAGTTGGTTTATAACTGCGGCCCATTCACTCATTTCCACCTTACTAGGATCGATACTCTTCATCACTGCGAGAGTTGCACTGCTGAAAAACAATGTTCCAAACCAGAAGCCAAACCTGAGTTTTTTACGAAAGTCTGTAAATAGCCGCTCAAAGGTTCAACGGAATGGGATGCCCCAAATCCTTTGTAGTATTTTGAAGCGTTTCCAGGTATATTTGAAGTAACTCCTGCAACCGGGATTGACGAAGCTCTGGTTTTACGCTGGAATACAAGTAGTAGCTCAAATCAAGTGAAGGGGAGCCATATTTGGTAGCTTGAAAGTCGACAGCTTTATGGTCAACGAGTTTGCTCGTTTGTTTGTCCATCAAAAACATCATGTTGTTATTCCAGTAATCCCTGGAAAAAAACAAAGTGTTCATATAATGCAAATATTATACTGAGGCGTAACAGTAATTAGAATTTATAATAGCAAGTACCCGTGATTAAGCACCCGAATGTCTTCTTCTTCTTCGGAGTCATTAATTTCCGATGTCTCATTCATTATGCCCCATATTTTGCCTTGGCAACTCTTCAACAAAGAGATGGCCTCTTGTTTCTCTTTCCCTTCAACTCCCTTGCTTTGCTGCATTTCAAATTTTAGGTGCATTAATACATATGTACATCCAACTTTCAACTCATCATCACGTTATTTTATACACATTTTTTTGAGGAAAATACTTGAATGAGGTTGATATTGATAGTAAGTCCATTTTCCAGTGTAGGTTCCAAGATATCTTTGACCGTTTCTGTTGTAAAAGATTCAAAATCAAGGCCCTCAAATTTCTGAAAAAATTTTTGCGGCCCGCCATTTTCTTTTATGAAGGCATAGGAAATTCCATGATGTTTTGCGAGTGCTGTCAAAGCAATTCTGTATACAAATTATAAAAACATACCGCCAATTATTTTATTTGTAAATTTCTTTTTAATAAATTTCAAAGACGATTTTGAGTGTGAATTTGTAACGTGGTGAGGCAAACCTTGCAGCTTCAAAATCTTGCAGCTCCTCCTTATCGAGTAGCATGTACCCTTTGTCTTTGACGAGGTTTTCAAAGACCATTATTTTTTTGTCCCCGTGATAACATCTTGGGTATATATTCATCAGGTCCTCCTTTCTGAAAATAAAACCAATTGCTTAGGTCTGATAAAGCGAAAATATTAACTACCAAAAATGTTAGTTCTGAGATTACCCCTTTCTTTTACAAAACTCCTGTGCTTGAGGCAAGTAGTTCATGAAGAACACTGCCTCCTTTTCAAACAACCTGGAATCCTCCACCATTGCTGTATGACTTGGGTTTTCCGTCTGCCGCTTCATGAACAAGTTTAATGGCTTCAACTTGGGATTTTCAAATTTGATTGTGACAAGTTGCACTTGACTCGCAAAGTTTTCCCCCTTCAATCCAGAATCACTCAAAATCACCTCAGAAACGGGATCAGTGATTCCGTTTGACTTTATGATTTCTTTGAATTTCAGAGTCATATCTGCGCTTGATGATTCCACAATGGGAGTGGACTCTTCCGGAGTAGGTGCCATTTCGAATAAAATATGTCGAAATTTGAAATTTCTTTTGTTTGTATGTTAGGAACTAGAGCAATAAATGATGCTGAATGTTACAAGTAGCTTTGCACATCGACAAATGAAGTTTGGAAAATGCATTTAATTCAATGAATATACATTTTACTTCGTTAATCTATATTTGTACTGTTTACCACTTTTAATCCCGTGTTTTAATTTAATTTGTTAATCTATATTTTATTAAGATAAAATGTGGTATGCTTCCCGTGTAAATTTTTCTTGAGTGCAGCTTTTATACTTTACATTTCATTTTTTATGTTACAAAGTAAAATGATCTCCAAAATGCTTGCATACGTACCAATACTAGCTCAGAATGCCGTGGTCACTTCTGTTTACAATTCGGACAACCTCATCCCATTTCATATCTATAATTTTGAAATGGATAATTACACTTTCCACAAGTTCCATACAGCCCTGTACGCATTAATGATTACATTATGCAACACAATGCATGTACAACATATAGTTGCATATCATATCATTATTTTACAAGCGCATATGACATACTACCGCATAATCCATAACGATGATGAAGTGTTGTGTCCTTTTAACTTGCATAATTTTATTGTTATTTGGTTTTTGTTCCAATATCATATTTTCCCAAGTGGCAATATCTAATGTAGGTGTATGATGACTAGTCCAAAAATAATAAAAGTTTCATCAACAAGATAAATTTATTGACAGGCAGGTAGTGAATGTAAAAAGATTATAAAATATGCACAAGGTTTGATTTACCTTTATATATTTCCATACCTAACAACCTTATTATTATCATGATGACCATGACATTCATGGCGTGACAATATAAAAAAATTTACAAATCACATAAAGGCAAGAGTTATAAATATAGGTAGATATGATATATGATGCTTCGTACCAACATTATTTTTAGCAACTTCATAGGCAACAGAAGTAAAACTAAATCATTACTAATTTCCCTTACAAGTACTAATCACAACATATCAGATAAACACATCGAATTGATTAAAAAACATTACGAACAATTTATTTCAGTGGAAACAATACATGCGTTTTACAACCCCGAAGCGAAGATAAATGTGTTCTGTTCAGACAAGGCCGGCATTTGCTTGTGTATATTCATTTTCATGGACGTTTCCAACGAAGATGGCATTTTTTTATCCTTAATTTTTTATAAATTTTGCGACACGTTGCATGCAATTAGGGAAGCACATTATCTGATTATTTCATAATCCGCCACAGAGCTTAAACCAAAAATGCAAACACGATAAAGATGCAAAGTGTGTCCTTTAAAAAATTCTGTCATCAGAAAAGTAAAGAATAATAATAATAGAAGCAGTTTTAACTGAGATAACAGATTCAAACCAATTTTGGACGAGTGTACAGTCGAGATATCTTTTAAAAATGTTTGTTATTTCATA
>JAHZNC010004554.1:0-46461 GCA_027744095.1 Zhuqinia jingwanae | reverse complement strand
CGCTAAACCCCACTTAAAATCACATCTTTATGACAAAATCATGTTCCGTTTAAAATCGGTTTAACTATAGACCTGCAGGCCCCGTTTCCGCAAACCGGCCACGGCTCTAGTATACATTATAATTTTGGTGGTAGGTAACAAAACCAAAACATAAAATCCTTGATGCCTTTTTCTACAATTTTTTTTCTGCTGAATGCATTTTTTTCTTCATATTTTTCCAAATGTATTTCTCAGTTTAACAGTTAGAAATGCAGTAAAAGTATTTGTTGGGTAGCATTCCATACATTTTTGTAAATGTTGGAAATTTTATCTATAGGAAACAAAGTATATTAGTTAATTTTGAGTATTGGGGTAACCATTTGTGCCATATTTCCAATTCCCCCCGGGAATATCAGTTTTCTTAAGAAGCAACGTTGTCCATATTATCTGAAAGCTGTATGGGTAACCGTGTGGATGTGTGTGGCATATAATAAGAAGAAGAAGTGTGTGCCAGTGAGAGATTTAATGATTATAATAATAAGAGGAGGGAGAAAAGAACAGGAAGGAGCATTTTCTCATGGTGGCCATGAATATTCATAAGAAAGATGATAGAAAGAGAAAGTTTTACAGGTAGACGTGCTCCACTACTACTACTACTAATACTACTCCTATTCGGATGGAGGCACACTGATTCAAGAAACAAGTCGGCTAACGTTACACACGCACAAACCCACCAGTTGAGTTTTTATCACAATTTCCACTCCAACCAGCGATTCTCCTTCCTCTCTCGTCCATAAGAAATTTCCCTACCGTTAATTTTAAAGCTGTATTGTTCTTATGATAATGACTTTTGGAGAAAATATTCATTAGACCCGCTTCTCCTACCACCTCTCTCTCTATGAACTACTTTTTTAAGAAGAAAAATAAAATGATAACGGTTTTTCGTCAGCAGCAGGGACGGACGACAAGCTGCGGCAGATATGCGAGTTAATGAGGCATTGGAGGAGACAATAGAATACGAAAAAAAGTTGATGCTGCTGCTGCTCATTCAACGTTTTCCTTTTTCTTAAATGAGAAAAAAAAGCAGATGCCATTATTATTATTATTGTCACGACCGAAGTATCTCGGTGAAGTTTTCTAAACTTCTTGTTGCAAAGGAAAATTGTTTTTTTTAAAGTACCCGGCATACACTTGCTTTGTCCATCTATCTCTACCCCACATACCTCTGTACTAGTTTCATACTGTCATTTTATGACAAAAAAATACATGCATGTATATTAGCTTATGCGATTCTAATAAAGTTTTCTCTCCACTTGAAATATAAAAGAGGACTTTGTTTCTATTGCTATGTGCTGCTTAAACTGACATCCGAAAAGTCTTTGATGTTTTATGAACCTTTATAAAACTTTCGCACTACTGTATTTAATGAGCATATTCAAGGAAATTTCACAAAGTTTAATTCTAGTAGCAGTATTATTAAAATGGAAATTACATTACTGTAACCATTCCAAAAATAGTATTACGATTGTTTTCTTGACTGTACTATGTAAATAAACACACGTATTTTTTTAAACAGTTTACATTAAAGTATGTCGTCGTCTATATTTGTATGTCACTGTAAGCTTATGTAAGATTATTATTATGCATTTATTACTACGGAATGCAAGATGATAATATATTTTTTTAAGTGAATGTATTTACAACATTTTGTTGCATAATACAGTATAGCTACCTATATTTCTTTCTCCGAATGAAATCATTTCGCCCCATTTTTTCGACATCCTTATTACATGAGTAATTATCAGTATTGACACTTTCAACAAGGTATTAGCATCACATTCCACAAAAATGCCTCTCTATTTAATGTGGTAACAAGTCAATGCAACTTAGTCAATACCACTTGATCACCATCATGATAATGAGCCACCACTAGGACCACCTCCATTTCCACCCTTAGAAACAAAATTAGGCAAACCCCTTGTTGGATAGTCAACCACAGCGTTCACTTGAGCTACTACTACTTCCACAGTCCACCACCACCACTACTCTTCCACAAGTAAGCATTAAATATTATCACTATATTGCAAGCACGTCCAAATATCATCATCATCGTCATGTAACCTATGTTCAGTTTGCTTTATGTATACATCCCAATTACCATATTATTATAATGTACTGTTTTCCTCTCAAGCTTTAGCTGATGAAGAACAAAGGAAAACTTGCAAAAGTTGAACTTCGCAGTTAGTCCTTCTCTCTTTCAAACAAAAGAACGGAGATATCTATATGGATAAAATTCTCATTTTATTTTACTTGCAGCATTCATACTTCTACACGAGTATACGTAATACACCACCACACAAGCACATAATGTTCGCCAACATTAATATACACACAAAATGAAAATGAAAAATTAATCTTAATGTCATGCGAGTGTGTGTGTGTTAAACCTATGTTTTACAACAGTTTTTCCCAAATAGGAAGAGAAAACAGACCAGCCAGAAAAAATTGACTCTATTGAAGAGAGAGTTTATAATATGTAGTACTGGTAGATGAGATGATGGCTCATATTTACACAGTACAGCACCGAGAGAAAGAGAGAGCCAGTCTATTATTATAATAAATGAAAGAATATTAAAAGTATGTGCATTATTTAGCATTGAGCATTTTCCCTCTCAATAAAAGCGATGGCAAAAGAACAAAGATATTTTGCGGTATAATGGCTACAATACTACTTTATTGCTGCTACTCCTACTTTTTAGCAAGCCTTTCTGCTTTTGCTTTTGTGTGCTCATTTTCAGGGACATTGAAGCATGATCTACTGAAAAAAGGAAAGAAGCAGAAAAGGCAGCGGTGGTTGGTGGGTGGTGATGGTGGTTTCAATCCATACAATTTTCTCTTGTTTTAATAGAAAATCTCACTATTACACAAAAGTAGTAGTGGTGTAGCTCCTTTATACATGTATACCGTTCCTTTTCTATTTCTCACTCTTTTACTCTCTCTCTCTCTCTCTCTTTCTCTGGTCATGTCTACGGTCTATGATGATGATGCAATCTGATGCAAAACATTAATAAACCAAATATATACATGCTTGAGACAAACTTGAGTAAATAAAGACAGCAGCAGCGAATGAGCCACAAAAAAAAGCATCATGCTGTGTGTGCTCGTGCTGGTTAGTATACGCAGATACTATGTATATGTGTCCATTTAAGAGTTACTTGACTTGTTTCCTCACTGCGCTACTCTTGCTGTCAATATTTAATTATACTAACGTTACCATGATGTGATGATTAACGATCTTACATGAAAATACCGCGTAATTACCATATCGATGAATTTGTGTACGAGAAAAGAGGAGGAAAAAGTAAAGCGAAAAGTTTAAATTAATTAAAAAAACAAACATTACTTCCTTGGCTAAGCTACTCCACTACTCCCTGCGTTGCGTCGTTCAACGAGACATTATTATTATTATTATGACAGTCATTATTAAATAACCTAAAAAGCTATATAAAACAGTTTTTACAATATGTGAAAGGAAACAAGCTGTATTGAAAGTTAAAATTTAAACAGCATTAGTAAGGCTTGTTATGTTTTTTAACACTAATTTCTACACAGAAAATAATTTTTTAACAATGATCTGATTGAGTTGTTATGAAGCGCAGTTCTCGATGCTGGCCTTTTCCATGATGCATTATAATAACGTTATGATGCTTGATAAAGATGAAAAATAAACTCTAAAATTACAGAAGCCGTACACCCGATTCTTTCACAGACATGCGTCATCAGTCATCAGACTATGCCTTGCCGACATAGGAAATTTTTATTAGTTTTGTTTTACATATTTTAATGATATGGATCACGGATCATATTTCAGAGTTGAGAATTTCCTATCCGTATTCTTTTTCATATTTTCATAACAAGTTCAAATCCTCTGCCTTTCTACGCATGTATGTATGTGTGTCTTAAAGAATGACACAATAGAAGAATGGAAAGAAAATGATCCATTTTTGAAGGCGATGTTGTATTGTAGATATTATTACAAGTGTAGGTTAGTTATACCATGGAATTGAGTTTCAACTATTATTTTATTTCTTTTCATAATTTCTTGTTCCACATAATTTTGATGACGCACACGAAATGTAAGTGTGCAAAATATTGCATTTCATTTATTTGATGACGCACTTTTTCATATATTTGGTCATAGCTCATTGCTTATCATTATTCACTTGTTTAAAAGTGGCGACTCAGAGAAGTCGTGTGTGTGCGTGAGCTAAGCCCATTAAATCAATTGTCCTTGTATTTTGTTAGTGAACCAAGAACTTAATTTTTGTTATTTTAAAACGAAATTAGTTTTTTTAGTCTATGCTGCTTATTTTATTTATCATCATTCATCCAGCATCATTTTGCACATTACTCAGGATTTTAATACCAACATACTTTCATCTTGATCTGTGGTTTGTATAAAAATCCTTCAGGAGAGATTTGGGTTTTAGGATGCTGAACTACTTATTGCACATATATACAATATACTTGAGCGACACATGAGCTGACAAGCGTTATAATAATACTAATTCCAGCATTTCCTTTTAGCAGTAATAAAAGCATTTAACCCAATCACTTTGCAACTGTATTAGTAAGTTACTTTGTGAAATTCATATTTTTTTGGGAAAAAGAAGGGATTTATGCAAGTCACTCCGACCAAACATCCATACCAATTTTGTTTAGCAGATGCTAACCAATTTGTATTTAAAGAGCTGTGATAAATGTATGCACTTTTTTCTGTAAATTTCTGTTTAATTTTTTAAAGCTGACCTAGAAATTTATTTCCACATCAAATCATCATTCAATCAAAGACAAGCTAACTAACTAACAATACTAATATTACAAGGTAATTTTCTGCAACATTATTGTCTTCACAATTATCTCCAACATCATTATCAGTCAACACGTGATAAGGACACATTTAAAATCTTTAGTTATATCATTTGTCTTTTGAACTAGTTTGGAGCGGTTTTATATTACATACCTATTATAAGCCACATATTTCTGACTTTTTATTGGAGAGGGAAATCACCCTACAGCTCCGGTCTTTGAAGCTGGGGTTTACTTCTGGATAGTCTTGTCCCACAAACACAAAGAAATATTTATGTCTTCTCATAGGTTCAGAGTTGTAGATGGGAAAACCATTTATGAAGATGATGCAACATTTCAAGAACGCGAACGTCAAGCTATAGAAAGCATTAGCATGCCAACACTAAAATATGAATGTCTAAAATGCGGCTTTAGTTGCGGCACGGATGAAAAATCCGTATGGGATCATTGGGAACTGCAACACAAAGGCGAAGTCTGAGATGGACCAGAGAGTAGTGAACAGAGCCAAAATTCAGCGAAAAAAAAGTACGAGCAAACAGGATACATTAATAAATAAATAAATTTCATCATTATAATTATGTACTCAATTTTGTTTGATCTCAACTGCTTCTTTACTTAGAACTAAAGATGCTGCAAACATAGCTGGATGGGTGATGATGCAATGGTTTCCGGCAAAGGCCACGGTGCAAGAGCCAGCAAAAACTCAAAGTAATGAGCAGGTTAAGGTCAAAGAAGAAAACTTTAAATTTGGGCGCCAAAATAAAATTATGTGATTCATTTAGATTAAATTAAACCGTGTAATACAGCAGACAACTTGTCTAAGTCAGTAATAAAGTAACAACCTACATGTAATTATGCAAAAATATTATTTAACACTCTTTACTTTTAATATTTGAATGTGGTACTTAACATTTCGCTATTTATACTATGAGACACAATATGAACAAGAAGTAGCATCAGTTAGAAAATATATGCACGTAAATGATCCTTGTTATATTAATGTTTTGAAAAAAAAATTATTTACGTAAGTTCTATATATGTACATAAATAACTTACAAGTTCCTTTGTGTACCAACATAATAATGATAATGAATATGATGAGATGAAATAAAATGTCAAATCGATTACATTTCCTTCGCACTATAATTACATGTTCAATTTGATTTGTAATTGCTTTAGAGAATTTCCGGTATATGTGTTCCTTCCATATTAATGGGAATTTTTGCATTACCCATATTTTGGGGCAATATGGCTCCGCTCCGTTCATACGATACTTTTTCCTGCAAAGTTTGCTCAGAATACATTGACACGGAAGGTGTCAAATCTCAGAACATCAAAACGAGGTCCTGGCTAGTCAGAGAGCGTTCGAAAGTTTATGCCCTTTCTACCTTGCCATTAAATTTTAAAACTGAGCCTTTTTTAAGAGCAAAATTGTTTACACTCGATCTTACCCATGGCAGAGGCCAACGATTATAAATGCTCAATTCTGCCATTTCAGTTGCAATAGAAAATTTGCACATCGAACTCGTCAACCATGCTACTTTGAAAATGTTTTGTTCAAATTGGCTAACTTGAATTTGGCGCCAGAGCTATGCTATATGCATACATATATAAAATTGCAAACCAACGCAGTATTTGATTCATACACAACCTCTACTTATTGCACATGGACAATTGGATGGAGGAGGGCGATTTGAAAGATACGTCATCATGATGTATCATATCAAACAACTGTGAAGTAACTATATAACTTCCATATTTTCCGTACAACATACAACAACATACAAGAACAACAACCAAATGTACAACAGAGAAGTTATCGCAGTTAGATACGCATCAGTATGTATTACGTATATTATGTTATCATATTTGGGTGCATTTAAAATATTGTCCACGTTTGCATTTACATTATATTATGTATGTTCATATCGTCTACCTTTCAACTATGAATACTATGATATGTATGATGACTCATCATTGATGAGTACTTTTTATGCACAATAAATGATTAGGAAAACCTCTACCGACAGTCACAAAGTACCTTTTATGAAGTTAAGCAGACTTCATTGTAATATGTCTTACTGAAGTACACATTTGACATTATGCATCACAATAATAGACAGCAAAAATAGCAGCATAATATGTCCATGTGTACATGGGATAGGGATTGCACACACTGAAACCTTTTCAAGTGACAGTAGTATCATATCATGCATAATTGAGAAATGAATCATTTCTCCTATTTAAACTTTGTGCAATGTGCATTCGTCTCGTACAGCAGCAGTAGTTTTCTTTGTGTGTGTGAGTGCCTTTGTTTTGCCTGTAGTCAGTGTAGTGTGAACATTTACACCTAAATACTAGCACAACAAACTAGCGTATCTATGACTAATAGGTGACATGTAGAACGGGAAACAACTTACAAGCTTTCTTCGTTTAATAATTCCAGTTTAGGTTAAAAAAAATCTGTGAGACCTTTAAATACGTAGTTGTGAGTTGTGAGTTGACGCGGGTGCTAAAAACATTTGTTTCATTCGTTGCTTGTCAAGAGCTTTAAAAATTATATGCCACTTGCTATATATAGGTTAAAGTTTAAAAAAAAAGTTACAGATAATCATGTGTAAATCAATACTACGCTCTTACACAGCTACGTAATAAAAGCGATTTATCTCATGTTCGACTTCTTTTCTTTGAAACTCTATTTTTGATTGTTACGTACTTGCAAATTATACTTACTTGAGATTAAGATTGTACTTGGAATAGTAGTTTTATGGCTTCCTGGAAATTATCTACTTGTGAAGCAAAAGTTGTGATATGATTTTTTAAAAATCAAATTCGGACCAATGCAATGTAGTAGGGTTTTTAATAGCTTAGTATCTGAAAACCGTGTCTGTTTTTTAGTAATTCAGCAATTTAAAGTTGAAAGTGCAAGTGACTTTGATAATCTGTCTGGTAAATTAAGGTTAGTAGGTGGTTAATTTTTATTCAAAATTATCTGCAGCAACTTTTGTTTGTTCTGAAATAACTTTGTCGATGATTAATATTTGATGATGGGATTTCACCCTTTAGGACGAGAAAGCGTTCATTTTATTTTCCTCTGCTCTCTCAAAATAAAATAAAAACATGCATTCCAGTATGCTATCGTATAATAAAATACATGCAAATGATGGTTGGATTGGGTAGGTGTTCTATGTTAAAAACTATATTTTTCTGTCCATTTATTACAGCTCCAGTTCTAGAGTGGTGGCCGTAAGTTTCATTTTTGGAAGACACGTCCTCCCAGTAACAATGTCATACACTGGACTCAAAGTTGAAAATGGGAAACTCATCTACGACGATGATGCACCCTTCCGTAAAAAAAAGTGCGAACTTAGAAACGGGATTCTTTACCCCCAAGGAATGATATATATCTGCGATTTGTGTCGTATTTGTATTGGAGTGGATCAAAGATCCGTCCGTCATCATTATCTAACGAGGCACAAAAATTCAAACGATGAAGAACTCTCAGATGATAGTGACAGCAGTGACAAGATTGAAAGTTCAACGAAAAATCTGTATGAGCAAACAGGAATTAAAAGTGATTTCTTTTGATGTCATGAAATTATGTATTTATAATTGGTCTGGATTTAAAAACAAATCAATTTAGGAATGAATATACGGAAAATACACCTGACGAGAAGTACGCTTGTGACGAGAATGGGAACGGGTTTTCAGACAAGACCAAAGAACAAGAGCTAGTAAACAAAGAAGTCAAGAACAATGAGGATACAGAAGGTTAAAAAAATAATAATTTTGGGTGTCAAAGTTGCTTGAATTTGTATACCGCCAAACAATCTACATACATTTAAAAAAATTGTTTAGCATAGCATTCCATCACATTGCACATATTGACAATCTAGCTCCAAGCCAGCAAAAGCATGAAATTAATATCTGGTACTTATGTAATTACTTTATTCTATTTTGTTTATGGAACAGATCCTGAACTTGATCCCGATCTGCCACCTGTTTTGCAAAGTGAAACAGAACATTTTGAAAGCTCTGATACGGAAGATAATTCAAGTTTAGACGAACTTGGTATGCCCATATTATCTCCTCAAACCTATTCTCTAACAAATTGTGAGGTTAGCCCTCAACGTGATGCTGAAGATCCCATAGAAGGAATGAATCAGGATGAAGAGATGTCAGAAATTGGGGATGAAGAGATGTCAGAAATTGGGGATGAAGAGATGTCAGAAATTGGGGATGAAGAGATGTCAGAAATTGGGGATGATACCAACTCATGTTGTACCTCAGTAGAACATCAAGTATCAGATAAAGACATAGAACCTATCCAGTGGAATTTCAAAAAGGATCAACAATTCATCTCAAAATACAGGTTTTCTAAAAGAAGGTGTAAAACGGTTGAAAACACAACCCTCTATGATGCAATGAGACAAGGAAGAAAATTATGGTGGTGCAAACTTTGCAATGATTACCTAGATAGTCCAAAAGAGCTAAAGTCCCATCTTAATGCTGAGCACTTTGAAGACAGTTCTCAGATAAATGAGTACAATTACGCAACATGGAACCTAGAAATTGCGAGAACATTTATTACGCCAAATGAAATCGAAGAAGACGAGAACAAAGGTCTACATGGAGTCAAAAAAGTGAGATAGAGGAATCAAAGATTGATGAAGACATATTAGACAATGTCTAATGTGTCAATCTTCAATACCTTCACATGGTGGTATGTAATATCATTAGATATACGTATATTGTAAAATAGATTGCTTTAAAACAAATTAACTTTAGTATATGTATGTTTGCTTTGAGCAATAATCAAAGCATTTGTGTTTTAATAAGACAAACTAAGTCAGTTGATTTTCTTGCTACTTAATTAATGAGTTATTGGGAAAGTGTTATAATTTTGTCAAACTATATAATGTTTAATTATCTTGCAGATCATAATACCATATTTATGAAATACATATATTTAAAAAATATGTTTAGCTATAAGTAAACTTTACGTTATCGATGTACAATATACAATATGCCATTGTCATTTTTTGAGTAGTAGGTTATTACTATTACTATTTTAAAATTAACATTATTACTACATAAATAAACTGAATATGAAAAAACCTTAAACAAGTATTGCTGTCATATTTTGTGTGATAAGTTAAATGGAGACGCGGTTTTTAAATAAATTAAATGGATTTAGGTATAATAAGCCAGTCAAAGTCGATTTTATTTGTTCAGTTCATTTGCTTTATGTGTTACGTAAGGGTGTGTTTGTATTCCATATGAGGCTGAAATTAGCTCATACAACATAGTATGTCAATTTCAACTACATAATAATTTTATTTAACTTTTTTTTTTGATTTTCGTTGTTAAGGATAGCTTTTAATGGGCAGCTATATAGCTTTATATTACTTCAAAAGGACAAGCATTTACCATCCATTTCGTTAGTGCGCTCCTATTCATAGCGTTTAAACAATTTCATGCATGGCACTTGTACTTGGTACTTTGGTACGTATATCTTAAGGACTTCAATCGTACACACTTTTAACTTGGGGGGTTAGCTACCCTGGAGATCGTCGGAAATTATTGCATCGAAATATACAAACCCATTGGCCCATTGATGTACAAAAAAAATGCCAAGATTTGAAGATTTAGTCTTGAGATCTCGTCAGTTGCACAATAGATTCCCTTGTTTTTTTAGTGCAAGTGAAGATTTCTCATTTAACAAGCGGAAAAGCGATAGAGACAAAATACCCCAAGAAACAACGTCAAAAATAACAATGCATTTATTTATTCTTATAAAAATATATCTACATCTCCATAGAATACAGCTCAAAGATTTTGTAGTCTAAATAACTGAGGACATGCTTTTTTGAATTACTTGCAGGAAAAGAAACGTGCTTGCTGATTTCGATTATTATTGATAGTGATGCTCAATCATCTACTGACCTTAATTTTATTTAAAAAAAAAGTAGCCAGAAGAATAACAAGAAATATGGACTTGTATCCAAACAAAATTTTCTCATTTTTTTGTATAAAAATATATAGTAGAGCCACATATTTTCTTCTCGTATCGAAAGAGTCAATCTTAATGTATCGCTTCACTACACCACTATACTATTGAACAGCGTGCCACTTTATTGGGTCAGTTCAAACACAGCACATCAATTTTTTGGGTTATTTTCTCTCTCACAACAAAACAAATTCCCGCAAACACAAGCACACACACACACACACACACACAAAAGCTCATGAATCATATCCATAAAGAATATTATGATGTTGTTATTGAGAACCTCTCCCTTACAAAAAATATTATTGTTGCTGTAAACTCACTAGTTTTTTTGATATTTTAATAATAATAATAATAATGCAAGCATACAATTTTTTTATGCATACGTTCTAGTGGTTCGGGTCAGATACTGAAATATGATGATAGGAGTTGTAGTATTATTTTTGATGAGTGGAACACAACGCTGGCATTCCCAAGAAAATGGTAATTGAGGCATGGAAGAAGATCGAGTGTGTGTGTTCCATGAATCATGTACATTGTACACTGTTGTGTTGTTGAGTGCCTACATTTTTTCCAATGATCATGCTATTCATGCTGACTCTCTCGTTCTTTTAAACATGAAAAACATAATATCTTCCACACAATGAGAGATACAATATTTATGATTTCATCTAATTTTCTCCCCCTCTCCCCTCTTTTAATCTATTTCTCTTTCCGTTTTGGTCATGAGCAGACCAAGAAAATGTAAAACTGGACAGAGATAGCAAATAAGATGAAAAAATGAACACTTTGTATGTGGGTTGAAAGGCTATAGTGTTGAATTTTTAAAAAAAATGAGGGAGTGAAAGAGTGTGTGTGTATGTACATAAAAAGCATTGCATTAGAGATAGTAAATTAAAGACAAGATTGGAGGAAATAGATAGAGAGTAAATAACGAGCTTGCTAGTAGACTGCCGTATTTTGTGAAAGTTATGCGCTGGTCAACTCAGTATCTCAGTCTTCATGTGAGATGTGATGCTTGTATTGCTGGTGGTGATGTTGCTTCTCTTCTACTCCCTTGCTGCTAATATTTATTGAAAAAAAAGAGAGATGAAGATGGTCAGCAAAGACTAGAAGAGGTCGTCGTATGGTCAAGTCAGTAGGTAGGTATGTAGTGGGTGAAAGTCGAATGACCTTCGAAATAACACACTGCACATCATTCCTTTCCACATTGTGTTTTTTTTCTACAGATTGTTTAAAATGGAAAAACACATAAATATATTATAGTTTTGGCTGCGATGTGAGGTGATAGGGCCAACATACAAGTCAAGTTGGAGTAGAACGAGAGGCCAATATATTTTTGAGGGGAGAAAATGTTGGTAGAAGAGATGAGGTGAAATGTTCTCTGACGGATTTTTACCTATAGTTATGTTATTGGGTATTGTGGATGTTTCATCAGCACATATATCAGCTTATATCAGCCTGAGCGTATAAATTATAGAGACCCAATCATCTGTGAACTCGTCCAGTGATTTCAAAATGAAACAAATGACCTCTTTTTACCAGAGCGAAGCCCTTGATTCTCTTGTAAAAATTTTTTTTTTGTTGATGAGCCTGGTAGTAAAATATGTATGTGGAATAGTCTTATCAACCCATAGTTTGTACTTGTACACAGACATGTTGCAAGAAGTGGTAACTGGTAGTATAATTCATTCCAGTACAACTACTGCCGAACAACTTTTACACACAATATTATGGCACACAAGACCGTATGGGCTTCTTGCATGAGCATGTTGATGATGGTATCTATGTAGTAGCTCGTAAGGAACTCTGTAAATCTGAAAATCTACTAAACATTTGATACTAGTGATACATATTATGCCTCAAAGGTTTTTTTTTCAGGAAAGTCTGTGGGAAATTATTTACTATGAATGTTTCAATGAAGCAAGGTGAAAGCTAGTTAGCTATAACGAGAAGTTCTAAATTGAAGAAATCGGTCTCTCTGGGCTACATTTTCTGCCTATCTAGCTCTCGTTTTCCTATTTCTGTCTTTCTCTCTCTCTCTTGACTTGACTGGACTCACTCTCTCTAGACTCAGTCTATTTCTCACCCCCATCATTCTGGATTGGATAGGTAATAAAATACCAAGAGGATTTCAGAGTGGACATGAGAATTACCCATGTTCCACTGCTTCTACAACAACAACAACAACAACTACTATTACAGTTACTGTACTACCAAAGGGAACTACTCTGCTTCTCCATTTTTGGCGCTGCTTTACTGTATACGTGTAAGTGGCACGTATCCTACGCATCATAAAATATTTTTCCCACCGGAAGAAAGTTTTGAAAATATGTTGCCACTCAACTACTCAACGAAATGACTGTGACGAATTGAATGTCTCAGTTTGTACGATTAAATTACAAAATATTGGTATCAAATTTGATTTTAAACCACATTTAAGATTTTACTAACCATTTTTTACGATAATTCATCATACATTTTTTTTTAGTTTACCCCATCCCTTGAAGGTAATTTTATTATTTAACGTATCTGAAAGAGCTTGAATGTTGCTGCATTTGAGAACAAGATATTTTTTCAACCACATAACATATTTACTGCTTTCCAAACAATTCCCCACCATCACGAAACATTTAAACATCTGTGAAATGGTAAATTGCTAATTTTAGGATTCATACTCTCTATGGACATTTATACAGGGTTTGCCGGCAGCACTGGGCATTACGATCGAGTGAAGTGTAAAAAAAATGTAGTGAAGAAGGATGGATGTGCATTTCCACCAGTGGCACACCAATTTGCACAGTCTGTGCGTATCACCCCCCAAAAAAAGTATGTTTTTTTCTTCCTGCGCAAGTTAAACATTTTTTTAAAGAGAACTTTGTCTCGCATCTTACATGTATAAATGTATGTTTTGAGTTTAGTACGTGGGTAATGTACATTTTTTCTCTCAAGTGAGAATTACTCGTGAACTCTACTTATCCTCTCCCTCCCTCTTCTTCTCATTTTAACTTTGCAATTACTTTTTTCTCCCGTTACCCAAGCTAGATAAAGTGAGCAAGCAACAAAATAAAAATAAAGTGAAGGTAGTTGTGACTCGCCGTGACATTGACAAACACGGCTTCAACCGGTAATGTTTCACTAGTACCGGCTGCTGTGTATGTGTGAGCGTGTTTATATATAAATGTATGTTATATTTTTTGTGGCGAAGCAATTTTCGTGTGACATTTTTTTTGAAAATTGTTCACTGGGAACTATAAATCTTGTTTGGAGACGGACACGGATCCTTCTGAGCACATAAACATGAAACAAAATTTACACATTTTAGAACCACTGGTGGCAGTAAAAAAAGTCACAAAGCTAAAGCAGAGAGAAAGGGTATCCGTACAATTTTTTTGTTTCATTTCTTTCTTTCTCTCTGCAATACAATGCTTAGAGTTCGTATACAATTTTGTTTTGGAAAACAAGAGAAAGAGAAAGAAGTACAAAACTATGATAGTTTTACTCTTTGAGGACATTTTTATCCCATTTTACCAGCACAATAAAAACAAAGCAAGTATGTAATGATAATAATATTACGGTTTGTGTTGGAAATAAAAGTGGGAAGGCAGAGATTTGGTGTGTGTCGAGGGTATCATATTATAGAGACGTATGATTTTTTTCCACTTATAGTTTGTAATGTGTTTTAGTAATTTTATTACAGAGAGAGATAAACGAACACGAAAGAGAGGGCGAGACAAGAAAATCCGTATACAAACAACTAAACTTGTTATAAAAAACAAAATACGGTATAGGTATATCACAAAACCAACTTGTACTGTATAACATTGTCCTTTTGTCTTTTTTCGTCATCAATAAGCAGTGCTGAAAAATAGGTGGCAGTTTTTTTATTTGGTGAAAGGATATAATATCATAAATGAGTAGAAGCAATAAGTCTGTCTGTAAGCTTGCTTTTTCACAATGCGACTAAAGTCTTAAAAAAGGAATCCAAAAGAAGAAAAAAAGATTTATCGCATATAACGTAAATCTTCTATATAATCCAAACGCTTTCGCTAAAAAACAAGAACTAATAAAAAATAAACGAATAGAAAACAAGCATACAAAGCAAAGAAAAGGGTGTCAGGTAGAATATAATGTGAGTGTGTGTGTGTGTGTGTGTGTGTGTGTGGTAGGTTTAAGGATGTACATTTACTCACTGGAAGTGTTATAACAACAACAGAAACAAGAGAATAAATGAGAAAATACTTGAGAAAACATAAAACAGGTGGTACGGGAAATTATAATTGACTCGGCTAAACACACGATACATAAAAAGTTTTATTTTTGACTCATCTCTCGCGCCAACAACAGTTGGAAACTTATAATTTATGCATACATTTTGTATAGATATGTGGTTATTTTTGTAATGGGGAACTGTGTGGCTATTTATTCAATTCTTGTTAATGAAACTGTGAGCATTGTGTTTTTTGTACTAGTAAAAAATGTAGAAGATTGAGCTCAACACACATGAAAATTAGTAGCATTGTCGTTATGTCGCAACGCCACCGACCAACATTATAGTAGCAGCAGCAGCTATAGTAGTATGGTAAGAGTTATGCAGCGAAATACACACAAATAAATATAAAAAATACAACTTAGGAGTAAGTTTATCCAGCCTGCTAACCAAGTGTGAGAGAGCTAGTCTATGCCCACAAGTTAGCTACATTGCACTACTCTTTCTTTCTCTCTCATTTTCCCCAAATCCCATTGACATAAATCTGCAAAGGCTGGCTAGACTTCTCTCGCTGCTCCCCTTTCCCCACTTGCACAGAAATATATATTATTTAGCCTACCCGAATGATTGTTAACTTGTCTCATTTAGTTTTCTGTATTCTCTATACCACCAGAAACTGGTGTTCTGCTGTTTAGCATAATATTATTTAAGAGATACGCGAGAAAAGAGAAACGAAATTTCTTCTTTTCTCCATTTACTATACAGCGGTTGTGGAATATATGTATATAAGGGCCATGCATATAAATGGGTTAAATGTGAAATATTTTTGAGAATATATTTAATGTATTTATAAATATACACACATGGCATAAGCATGGCTGTAAATATCAGCAGCACCACACCGCAGATTCACCTAACTTACTTATTTTGCGAAAAAAGAGAGACAGCTCTCTAGCTCAGCCAGCTAGAATGGAATCTTCAGAAGAAACATGAAATGTTTTCGAGGAAATGATAATAATACCAAAGGAAGTAAAGGAAGGGGGAAAACAGAGCAACACTTTAAGAACACACAGTTCCATGAAACCAACTCTTATTTAATTTCAACAGGGAAGAAAATTTCAGCGCATGGTTGAGAAATGCTTGTAATAAGAAGGCTTCTTTTAACTGTGTACTTTTTAAGGATTCCTTTCCTATTTTCTATTTTCCATAAAAATATATATACTTTACATACGTAGGATATTTCATGCCTAAACTGAATACATTACACTAAAACAGCATAATATTTTGTAAAATAAATACCTGTCATGTGAAATAAGAATAAGTTGGTAGGAATAGCGCATGTCCTCATCAAAACTATTATCCCAACCAAAAAGAAAACTTTTTTTTTTGGAACGAATGGCGCCACTTGTTTAAAACAATCGTCTTAATGGGTTGAACTGTGAAAAGTTCAGAGAATGAACTAATGAATTTAAAAGTAAATAAACCCGAAATTGATAACTAAACACACACTGGATACCATTAGCATAATTCATCATGAACTGGGTAACATTCCGGACTAAAAGAAGCGAATAATACATAGAATTCCAAAATTCTTGATGAATTTATATTGCCGTGAATTTCGAGAATGCATGCATAAGTAGGCATGCAAAAAATTGTATTTTGCGTGCTCGATGCAACCACTAGATTTAAACTGTGTCTAAGCAGTCAATGTGGGTGAGGGTGGAAGTGAAAACAAAACTGCAGCATCTTGAAGCGAAAGATGAGTTCTACGACTTAAAACAAGTACTTAATTAATTGAAATACTAAACATTTAAACATTTTGTTGCAAAAACGTCAGGGTAAATAAAAATTCGAAGGTTAAAAAATATTTTATGGCACAGTGTAACAACCACTAAATTTTTGGCAGTTAAAACAGTAAAACGATCAGATGGATTTTTTAAATCCGATCAGACCTCTAGTTTTTTAATTTCGTTATATTCCGAAAGCTGTACTTACTTTTGTAAAAATAAATGTAAGGAAAGTCGTAATTGTGAATTGGAATGCTGTCTCGTCACTCTCCTGATCTTTTGCCTTGCATTTCACAATAATATATTTGCTGGGAATTTAGTAAGGTGTGGCAAATATGGCACTGTACTTCTTTACAGCTTTATTATACTTATTAGTTGTCGGATTTTTTTTATAGTTGAACATCTCTTCTAGTTATATGCAAGTGTATATATGAAGCTAACGAGGAATTTTACTGCAAAGTCGTCAACACAACATGAATAAGTATTACACGTTCTAGTACAAAACTTGGCGCAAATAGTCTGTAACGTATGTATCCGGAGGAAATTTCCTCAATTAACTTCCAGAGAGCATTAAATGTATATATTTGAGGACAAAATAATAATAATAATAATGGCACGTGACTCAATAGATACGTACATACCTAATAAAAGGAAACAAACGTGTGAATGCAGCAACGGAAACCCATGCAAAATTTACTTTATTTTTGAGCATCGCGACCAAATTCTCTTAGCCAAACCGCACTCTTTCGTTTCAAGGTTCCAATTCAAAACATATTTATTTCTTGCAGGATTGATAATTGAGTATTTGGTTAGTTTAATGATTTGATTTATTTATTTGTCTTTTCTCTCGATTATTAATGCTTCTGGTAACTGGTAAGTCAAAATGAGATTTATAAGTTGCTCACACACAACAGCCGTGTCAGTAACATTTTATTGAGCAAAATGGATCAGTAAAGCCAATTGACGCCAACGACAAAAAAATAAACAAATTCAATTAAAATATGTATTTTATATAAATGCTGACATCAAATTAATTTTTATGATTGAGTTCACCCAGAAAACTAACTTGCAAACTATCAATGCTACATACTAAATATGCTTATAGTTCACTGTATCATTTGAAATACTATAATTTCCAGTATCCCCTCTCTCTAGTTTTTAGAGAGATACTATTTCTTTTTATTTAATTTATCATTTATCATTTCAGCAAAAAAACGGATTGTCAGTCGGATCAAAGTAGTAGCGTAGAAAACAAGACCTATTCTTTCATAGAAGCTGTCTTTGGATACAAACAACAAAGGGAAAAAAACGACAATGATTATAAAAGTTTGGTCCAAGTTGAGTTGAATTATTGCTCACAGTTTTCTTGCGAAAAAAAAAATCACGATCTTCTTTTTAATGCGGGACACACATACACACGCAGTCAGTCCAATCTAGAAGTTTTTGCTTGTTTCTTTCAGTTACTTTTATCCATTGCTTCTTGTTAAAATCTGGGAACTGATATGTTTACCCTGATATAAATTTGTTTTAATTTTTTATTCTTGTACACGTCCACACACACAACAGATATCCCGTCACTTCAATTCTGTAAAGGACTTCACACACAAAAAAACTATAAGATGATGATAAGTATGGGTGCATGTAAGTATATATGTGTGTTGAATTGGGAAAAAAATTCGCGTCTTTTTTCTTTACTTGGCGATCCCTCTCGGATATCAAAAAGAATGCACTTTGGTTTATATACTGATTGTGGTGCAGGTATGTTTATTATTATATATTGTCTACCTACTTTTGTTAGGGAACACGTATAGAGTGTTTTATTGAGACAGGCTCCTTGGGACCAACCAAGAGTAGAGCAAAGTACTAGTTGCATAATAGATTAAACTAGAAAACTAGAAGAAGGGGAACCAAGCAGTAGTAGCTTTTTAAAGGATGGAATATATATATATATATAAATATATATATAGTAAGGCGACGAAGAACAAGGAGGAATAAAATAAAATGGACCCATATAGATTCCTATCTACATGACTGTGTGTTTATGTGTGTGTATATACGTATCATATAGGAGTAGCATTATTACAAAGGATAGTGGTTTATTTCCTCTTTATTTTTCGTACTATGGGGTTTTGAAGAAATGGAGGAAGTGAGAGAAAAACATTCTCCACTACTGCATCTATTACATCATTTCCTTATTGTAACTCAGCATCACCAGCAGCGTCTTTTCCTTTTTTCTCTTTTCTCATGCTATTTGTAGTTTTTTTTTTGCTATATATATCTTTCTCTTTTGGTTCGTCCTCTCTCCCTGACATAGAAGAAAGAAAAAAAATCTTGTCAGTCACTGCCAAAGTTTTTACACACTTTTCTTTCTAGTCCCTAGCACATGAGTGACTTGAGAGGAGTGAACGGAAACCAGAATGGTGGCTTGCTAGGGGCTACCACACACACACACACACACATACACACACAGAACAGAACCAAGATGTATTGGCCTTTTTCCATTCCTTTTCCCTGGCATTTCCGGCGAAAAAAAGGAATGTATACATACGTACCTTGTATGCTTTTGGTATTTGTATTAATATCATCAGCTAAACTTCCATTTGACATATGGTTCATAATAAAAATAATATTAAAGAAAATAACATACACAATATATTTCTTTATTTTTCGATGAAAACGAGAGAAATATGTACACATATATATCGAAAAGATAAAAGAAGGTGGTAGGTAGAGAGAGAGAGAGATGAAAAAAGAAAGAGAAAATTGAAGAGCATTGGTGTACAAGAGAGGCTTTATGTCAGCCAAGTTGGTTTAAAAAGATATTATTTTGGGTGAGTGTAGAGATAGAGCATACCAATCAAATAGAACAATCAGTACAAAAGGCATTATATTTCATCTAACGTTTCCAGATAAATTAGTTTAGTTTTATTTGCTATCCTTTTTTGGTGTTGGTGGGAATATTGAGAACGTGAAGAAGAAGTTTAATTAGACTGTATTTTTGGTTTTTAATCAGAGAAAGAAAGTGAAGATGATGATGAGAAAAGAAGCTGCAGTTTCTGCAAAGTAACAGGATTTTGTCATTCTTGTTTTTGTGCTAGCGACTGGGAGAGAGAGAGAGAAAGAGAAAAAGAAAGTGAGTGAGGGCGAGTTCCGTTTGGTGTTGTTGCTGCCTTGGAAAATCAGCAAGGCTAACCAAGAATACAAGAGAAAAGTAGTAATAATAATGACAACTGTAACCTTGCCAGACCTCCTCCCGCCAAACACAATTCCCATATTGCTGTACCAATAAAAAGAAATATTATTACAATACTAATATTATTACAATACTAATATTATACGTATATATATAAGTACCATGGTGGTTGCTCTTGCTTTTCATTATTGTTGCTACTACTGTTGCTTCCACAGTGCAAGGAATATTACAAGAACAGCAATAATATTTTGGAGTTAAGGATAATGACAAATAATAACATCAAAATTGGATAACTTGAACTTGCGTACTTGTGGCATTTTCTTGGGGAGGTATTTGATGCTGGGATTTCCAATTTTGGCTTCTGATTGTGGTACTACAACTGGGTAATAATAGAGATATTATGAAAACCTCAATTTTTTTGTGAGCATCCTCTTCCTGTGACATATAACATGGCTGACCTTTCCAACCACAGAGATGATGATGATACGGTTAGTTAAGGCCAAACAATGACAGGGGCATGAGCAAGTGTGTACGTCGAGAATCTCGACTCGAGATAAAAAGGCAGGGTACATTGATGAAATAGTTTCGTCACAATTTTTTTTTATATTAATTAAGGACTACACATAGAGCAAATCGTAGTGTACATACTAGCTTTGTATTTAACTTAAGCCACAGAAAACTCCCATCCTGTGGGGTATTTACTTTACTTTGTTGTAATATATGTTTTCTGATAACTCAATCGAAAAACCTATGATTTGTGACAAAAGGAACAAAGAAGGATACTTATTTTATACAAGACATTCTTCAAACCTTTCTCTGTAGGAATCTGTGGTAAAAACCTACAACAGTTTAAGTCCAAAATTGGACCAAAATTTTTTTTAGCTCATTCTTGTTTCATGTTTTTGCAAGGCATAAAATGTCTAAGACTGAATAACAACGGGGAAATGTAAAAAACGAATTTTTGTATATGAGGCCATGTAGATGCATTTATAACAGTGTATTTTACTGCGTATTATAGTCCAAGCTTGTGCATGTCACATTCATTTTCTATGAGCTCAAACATTTTTCAATTTGAGCAATACGATAAAATAGATATTTAAGTACCTTACTACTACAAGTTGAGAGAGCTAGATGAACAAGTCAGAAAATGAAATGCCATAAAATAATATGTTTACATTGAATATTATGATAACTTTCAAAAAAAAACAAATATAGCAGCGAAGAGGTCACTCCAACATTTTGCACTATCACTTGTACTACTTCTTATTGATGTATGTAAGTATGAGCACTGTTATTTGTTGTCGTTAGGGATTTTTGTGGGAGAGTAAAGCCATGAAACAGAGACAGAGAACTACAACAACAACCGTAAAAACGCATTTTTATTTTCTGAGCTAAAAAAAAAGTGTATTCTGTTTGAATTTGGAGACAAGAAATATCTATTTTTATTTCCCATATTTTTTTTGTGCGATTGGAAAAAAAACTGGAGATGTGAACAGCGGAAATATAGGAAACGGAAAGTAACATGGTTTTATTTATGTTAGTTTTTTTTAAAGCATACAGGACTGGAAGAAGGATGAAAGAAGAGGCCAGGATAACATGTCCTGTTATTATGTATGACATATTATTTTAGATCGTACACTTTTGTACATCTGCTGTGAAAGGATACAAACGTAATACAGAAATATATTCAAGTCAAGAAGCATAGCATAGAACCTTTTATAAGTGCTTAAACATGATCGCTGGCTCCAGCGTTTTTAAAAACATGTTTTTTTTCACGTTCTTACATTACTCTTTCGATTATGATCACTCTGACTCACACACACACATATACATAACAACCAAAAACAGTAAAACTTTACAAAGACAAATATATGATCTGTGGGTGCAAAAAAAATTTGAGAGAAACGAAAAATGAACATGCTCACTGAAAAGGAAGGGTAATATAAAACGAATGGATGTACAACATTCGTGCCTTAGTAGAATTTCTTCAAATAACATGACTACGTAATAGCATTACTATTATTATTGTTGTTGTTATTATTATTATGATTATGAGTTTGAAAAAATTGTATCAATACACGTTTCATTAACATATGTATAGTAAATACATATGTAAATTAATGCGGACATTGGTAAAAAAAAACAAATCCATCTTGTTAAAAGGCAGGTCCGTTGAAACTTTCATCATGAAAGCGACTGTTATAAAATAACATACTTTCATCGTAAACGTGTGTAGGTATGCATTTGTAAATGTATGTTTTTTCGACAAAACAGCGTAATTTTTTATACATTATGTGGTACTTTCACCTTTTCCTCAACATGTGCACATACGAATAAATTGTGTGTGTGAAATGTACATAGGTATTTCCCAAAGGGGCGAAATGGTTGCAAAATTTTATGATCATTAAATAGTCTTATTATTTTTGCAAGATCGTAATAATAATAATAATATGAATGTGTATATGCATACAAGGTGTCATTTGCATCTACACAACAGAGTTTATAACAAAGTAAAATCAACATGTAAAAAAATGCAAAAGACAAGACCATGCTAAAAATAAATGGAGTGTTGATGCAGTAGCAGCAGCAGTAGCAGCATCAGCAACAGCCGTGGAGAGCAACAGTGAAAAAGTGTTGTTTTACTGTCACTTCTAAAAAAATCTAACAAAAAAACTTAAATAAGAGCAGAAAGAAAAAAGAATAAAGGAAAGAAAAGAGGTAAAATAATCAAACTACAGACTCCATTACTCCTTTTCTTCTTCATTTGAGATAAAGTTAAAATGAAATCTCATTGTTTTCGATTATACATATTTTTTTCCTGCTGCTGTTTCATTTCACATACAGACAACATAAAAACCAAACCACATACACATACACATACACACACACACATAGAAAGTTTCCGCTCTGTTTGTGTTACTGATAGCCTCAATATCACAATCAATTCCTTTTTAGCAGCAAAAATATAATTCCAACATGACACACATACAAGTATACCATAATACTATACACAAAAGAGGTTACTATCACTTCCGCTATGAGTGTAAATAATATAAGTTAGTGCATACATATATTACAGGGGTATAAACGATGGTTGTAGTGATGATACCATATTACAAAATGTACAGTATTACTTATATTTATAAGGATTACTACTACAACAGCACTCACACACAGTCCCTCTTTCGCTCCGCCGTAGTACGAAGAATGAGAACCAGAACCAAATAAATAAATAGAATCACTTGATTTTTACTTTCTTTCTTTCTTTCTATCCTATCCCTCCTTTTTACTTCGATTTTCTCTTCTTACTTACTTTCTTTCTCTTTCGCTCTTTCTAGCTTCCTACTCTTTTTTTTGTTAGTTCATAAAATCTCTTATTGAAATTCCTTCGTTATTTTGCCCTTCCTCCTTTTTTCTATACATTCTTTTTGTTTGTTGTGTGCTTCTCATTTTTTCTTCACTCTCACGCTCTTGTTTCGTCTTTTTTTTGAAGTCACACACATACACACACTCATCCATTTACACAATTGATAAAAAAGGGTTCATTCACTGTCATACCAATACTTATATATACCGTGTATACATATACACAATAGACTTATATAGTAGGCCTTTTCAGTAGGGTCTATTGGAAGAAAAAAACTTTACTGCTGCTGCTGTTCTAGATAGGAGGACTTGGATTAAATAATATTACAACAACCATCTCTTTCGCTCTCTCTCTCTCCTTTTCTTGCAACTGTAAATTTGTGTGTGTGTTTCTATATGTCTATATGTGTATGATATGGAATACATGGAACATTATTTGAAACAGGATTTTTTTTTACTTTTTCGTTTCTCACTAAAAAGCGTAACTACACGTTACGCTCGTTTGTAGCGATTCATGGAAAAAAGTCAGTAGTGAACAAGGACACACATTGTCGTGCCTAAGTAGCATATACCTACGTATTATTTATAAAGGTTTTTCTTCGCTTCCCCTCCGTAAACACTGCATAGTAGTTTTAGATGTAGTAATAGTTATCTCGCTTTGTCTAGTACATATTTATATCCCTTTTCTTTCAATAACGAAGATACTGTGGAATACTGAGACAGAAAAACATTCCAGCCGAGCGATTCCATTTGCCTGATTCTGCTTCTTATACATAAAAACATATATAAGCATATATATATATATATATATATGTATTTTTTTTAAAATATGTGGTAATACTGTACATATACATACGTGTATCACCAACATGATCACCTATCAACATCATCCCATTTTTTCGTAGCATTGTGTACATATATAATTGTGTGTGTATACCAATGGTATTTCTTCTGCTACTGTAAACACCGGAGAAAAAATAACAAGCTTTTCTTTTGGTTCCCACGTTCTTCTTTTATATGCTCTTTTCTCTGCTTTCTCAATTTATTTTTGTATGATTTTCCAATGAAATTCTACTTTCATTCGTACGTGCATCCTGTTCGTTCTTGTTGCATGTTCTTTCCATCCTTCCTTCTCGCTCCTTCCATCCCTCTCTCTCTCTCTCTTTTACAATTTCTCTCTGTTTTTCAGCTTGCTTGCTCTATCTTCCTACCTGCCTTTTTTATTTATATAACGTGATGTATAATGTTTGATGAACAAGTAGTGGAACAATTTCCCATTTTTTTATCTTAAATTCTCAGGAATGAGTAAAAAACCGCTTGAGTTGATGTGCAAGGGCAGACGTTTATATGTCTACGTTTCAACATTTTTTTTGAACCTCTTACCTGCTACCACTAAAACTACTAAAAACAGTATTATTGTGTGGTTGTTATTGATGGATGGATAGAAAGACAGAAAAAATATATTAAAATAAATAAATATCTAGAGAAGAGATGAAATGAGTGGAGGGAGAAAAAAAATGTTCCTCGTTTGTACATCCATGTCGGGTTCTTGTTTTATTGTTTCCGTTCAATTGAGTATATCATGAGGGGATGTAAGTTGCATAGGTACATATACGCCGCCTATTACATGTCTCCACTATGTTTATATTTATTTATTAGCCACTAGAGAGTTGAACAAGGAAATATATTGTAAATTCTATCAGAAATATGTGGAGTGCATCATCAGTACAAACGTATATTTTTTGCTACGAAAGGACAACGTGATGATAGTTATGTGATGCGTCACATCCTGTCTCGATTTCACCTGGGTCAATTGTAAAAGAGCACAACAACATATTATGCACTCATGTTCGTCATGGCTTAGTAACTTACACCGGAAAAAAGGGAAAACATATCATCATCATCATCCCACCATTATCATTTTCATTGTCGTCATCATTATGTCGTCAATTTTTTGTTTTGCAAGACACACGAAGAAGATGCGCTTTCAGCAAAGCAGAAAAGACAAAAAAATAATGTACATTAGAAGTAAAACAACATTAAAAAAAACTTCTCTGTTTTCATTTGTAAGGTTAATCCTGCACACGACTGAAGTAATAAGATTAGCAGTACAAGTTGCATTTCCCCTAATTTTAAAATGCGTCATGGAGGAAACAGGAATCCAACAAACCCAACAAAAAAGTAATTCAAGCTAAACCAAGCTCTCGGAAATTAACCCAACAAGCAACAATCTACTACAAAGAAAGTTTAACCGTCAGACGATCCTTTTCTAAGTACATAAATGCATTATATAACTGCCTTAATTTTTGTATTTGCTGCGGCTCGTTTACTCATCCGTGAATTTATTTATTTGCTTTTCTATATTATTTTATTTTATTTCATCTTCTTCGCCGAAATGTTGAAATTTATTAAATGGAAGATATAGATTGTGAAATGCTTTTCAAGTGAAGCAACCCGCGTACTCCAATACCAAAAACTTTCATTTCCTACCTTGATTACTACTGCTACACAAATAATCAAATACAAATGAATAAATTATAAACATGACGTAGTTTATTAGAAACAACAGAGTATATAATATGACCTGTTCCTGTTATGTTAAAAAAACATATACCGCATATATTATATGTACATCTAGTATTACGTTTGTATGGGATTTTACGCACGTGCTTGCTTATTAGTAGACCGCTCTTGTATAACTTTTTGATGTGTACTTAGCTACCACACAAAAATCATCAAGCTTGTTTTTACGCAACAAAAAAATCAGTTAAAAATGCAGTAGCTATTACCGTTTCTACTGTGCTGCTTCCACTTTAAAAAAAAGTTTCTTCTTTCTTTGTTTAAAAGCCTTAAAACCATGTAAATATTTTAAGTATACTTAATTTCATTCAAATTACTTTTTTTTATTCCTGGGTTACTTCCACAGTTTTAGTTACGGTTTAGTGGACTAATGATATTTACATATTAGTTAGGTATAAAACAATCTAATTGCCATGTTTAAAAAAATATGTAAGATTAATACTAAAAAAAGGTCTTTCCCTTTTCTCTCTCACTCACTAAATTTCCTCTTTTCTCTTATGATTTATTATAGGAAAGCATTTCCACACACATGTACGTATCAAGTAAATCATACATTATTATTGTTATTATTATTAGGCTGATATCGAGTAGCAAAAAAAAGTTGGGAGAGAGGGCATGATAAATGAACTCACCACATTTTTTCCACCAGAAAAATAAAACTTTTTTTTGCCAATGAAAGTTGTTCTTTTTTTCATACTTCATGCATTATAAAAGGATGTGACGGAATTCATCTGTTGTTGCATCACTGGTGTTGGTGGTAGAAGTAAAAAAAGTTGTATGTATATATATTATATTATGCATCTTTCATAACAATTGTACATAGTTGTTCCATCATTTTGTAAAACTAACAGAAGAAATCTTACCCAGCATTTTTATTTTTTTTTATTATTATTTTTTGTCATGAATGCTATAATTTATAATGTATGTGCTTTCACTCAGGCTGTATCGTCATTTCTTTCTTTAAAAAATTGAACCATGATGACGCTGACGAGGACGCAGGGAGAATATATATTATGCATATGTATGTGTGTATGTGTGTATACCTAGGAAATAAAAATTTTATGTGTAGAGGAGAAAGACATAGAAAAAAAGTCTGCTTGTGTGCGTACATACATATTTCGGAGAATGTAATGAAAATTATGATGCTGGTTTGGTATTACCAGGAAAAACAGGCAACAGCTCTAACTGACTGACGTGATAGATGGAAATGAAAGATGAAAGGATCGAGAATTACCAGGACGAAGAAGAATCGTCTTCTTTATACTGCCATCATCATCATCAACATCATCACAATCGCTGCTACCACCACCACTACTACTTCTTTCTATAACACTTTGTTCCTCTTCCTTGCTTTATTTTTTTCTCTCTTAAACTTGCATCTAATGGCAACCAGCGTAGTAGTAACGAGTAGCCATTGTTAAACTTTTTCCCTCGTCTTTAGTGAAAAATACACGACATATATCCCTACACAAATATTGTACTTTCATCTCATATCCGCACACACACACACACAAAACAATCTCCATCCTACTTTTTTGCAGCTATATTATTCCCTTATTTTTTTGTTAGCGAAAAAAAATGTTGCCCTGATTTGTTCAACATTAATTACTAAACTTTTTTAATAAGTCTTATGTGTGTGTAAACGAAAAATTGCTACTGGCTGCGCGCCTTTTAACTCATATTACATCCTTTTTTGGAAGGGCATACAAATATATATATATATTTTTTTAGCAAGCCTTGTATTCCTAAAACAGAGAGGGATACAAGGGAAAAAATGTGGGATTTTGCCAATAATAGTGGTACGTATTTCTATACAGTCTTTTCTCTGCTCTGTGATAATACAACAACCAGCACAGCACTGAAAGTATATGTTTATATATATAAATAGTATACTTGCTGGACACAAAGGTTTCTCTTCTCTCTCATTCACACGAGCTGAAGAAGAAGAAGTATCAGAAAAGAAGAAGACGAAGAAGTAAAAGATGTACATTACTTTTGAAGTCTCTCTACCATCATCCTCATGATCACCATCACAGCTATTACAGAGTTACGACAACTCTAATACTACAACTGCCACCCACCCAGGACGACAAGAAGGCTAAGAGTACACAGTGAGAGAGCAGAGCAGAGAGTTTACAAATAAAATAGAAAGAAAATAATAATAATAATAATAATATAAAGTTTGTCTTGTGGGAAAGTTGTCTCTCTGGAGCTTTAAAAAATATCCTTTTTCGCTGTATTCAATTACTTTGCAGTTTATTTTTACCTCCTTCCATCATCATCATCATCAACTTTTGCCGCCTGCATCCTACCATATTCTATCCTGTCTTTAAAAGTAATCTATTATAAATAGGAAGGGAACGTATACATAACACGTTGATATTGTTTAAATGATTCATATGCACATATATTGTATATACATATTTAAAACGGGACATCCAAAAAAAAAATCTTTAGGTTGTTCTTCATGCATCCCACATTAATAAATAGTTGCATTTTTATGCCTTGTTCATTAATACTCATCATCGCGTAATATGTAGAGCAAGGTAACAAAATATAATCTCTTTATACCCACCAAACCCACATACAAACACTCATCACACACTAGAGCAATTTTTTATTATTATTGCATACATATATGCGGCCTCCGCAGAAAAGGAAGAAGAAGAAAACTTAAAAAAAAAGTTGATGCACATGGTATGTTGATTTCAGTCAAACTAGAAAATAGAGCGGAAGGAAATGAAGAAAGAATATACATCACGAAGACTGCTACAACAACTACGACGACGACAAACTATGTGTTTTTGCTCTAATATATTTTTTATATAATATTTCCTTGGTGTGTATTCATTCTGACATGAAAGTCTAGCACACATACATATACGTAATATGTATGTATACTGTGTGGTTTGAGTTGTATTTGCTATTAGTTGTGTGACATACCAAATAGGTATGATTTTTTTGTCTGTTGTTTGGTTGGTTGGGTGTGTGAGTATACGAGTAGAAAAAAAAGTATAGTTTATAGTATTACTTGCTCTTTTTTTACTGATGACATTAATACTGTTTTTTGGTTGGTTGGTGTACACATTACGTTTATTATGATTCATAATATGCATCATCATTATTGTGTGTTAAAGTTGGGCTATGTTTTTTTTGTTCCTTTTTTTAACTCTGCAAAAAAAAAATTCATGCTACTTTTTTTTACGATAGTGATTCTTTCAGTGAAACTGGTAAGGTAGGAAAGTAGAGAGAGAGAGAGAGGTATCATCATAGTCATCATCATTATCGTTATCATCATCCTCATATGATTCATGATGTTACCTGACTGTGTGACATTTCTAGTAGCTCTTCTATTACTCGTAGTAGCACAAACTTTTTTTTCTTCTCCCTTTTGCTAGGTTGTGACACACAGGAGAACTAAAGCAACATTACTTTTTTGTTTGTCTTGATAGTTCCTCAATGGGATGATGAGGCGTGTGGAATTAGTAAGACTTTGGGAAAAGCTTTCATTTTCAACCTTTTCTATCAAAGAACTACCTGTGTGCCATCCAACTACTTCCAACTTTTATTTGTTGTTATGTTCATTTCCCTAAAGACGAGGACAGGGAACTTTTCGGCTAATAAGTTAAAAAAGAATTATGACGTTGGGATAGACAGTTGGTACAAACAAGTACACAAATAAATAAGGGCATCTCACATCACATCAGTTTATGAGACAATAAGCAGCAAATTGTGAATTAAAAATTATCACAAAACTCAAATATGTATATATATTGTATATATATACCTGTAAGCTGGTAGATTGAAATAATAGAGATAATATATTATTAAAAATCTGTTTTATATATGCTTGCCTTTGTTGGGCTGCGGTGGTAGTGGTAAAGTGCATTTAAAAGTAATATTGACTCAGTTCTAATGGATTGCGTGCAGGGAAATGACTCAGAAAAATTTCCTGCGTGCCTCTCTCTATCTTTCTCTTTGCCAGATATACTTTTTCCTTCATCTCTTTCTGTAATATGTACAAAGCTGGTTGCGTTTATTGTTTTTTTTATATTGTCGTCTTTGTGAGCACGCACATCACATAATAATATGAGTTCCTCCATCTGGAAAGGTGCTTTAGGTAAGTGTAGTATTTATAATATCTCATTTAGCCTGAGACACACACACACACCGCTATATACCTACCTACTCAAGAAAAGAAAAGCCATTTATAAAGAGTGGAAACTTTTTGGCTTATGATTTTCTTTTTTTTTCTTCTTCTAGTAGCGTCTTGAGTCTTACATTGTGCGTGTGTACTTAATCCTCACTGTATATGGGTACGCGTGAATGAGCAAAGAACTTGTTTTCTTGATTTGTGAGCCAGCAAAAATTATATACACACGTAGGTAGGTGTAGGTATACATGTATGCATGTCTACAGATTTTGTGAAAATTGCCACCAAAACTCAGAGAGAAATATTAAAAGATAGACACATTCTATTTATAAAAAATTACACGTGTGTACACATCTTTGTTTGTTAATAATATAAATAGAGGTTAAATTACCACCGTCGTAATAGGTAATAGGCTATAGGTAACCACCATTTACTTTTTCTCTCTCTCTCTCTCTCTCTCTCTCTCATCTTTCGTGACATAAAGACTGTCTAGCTTTAAAAGCGAAGGTTACACACATCAACAAAAGTAAAACTTGTAATTTAAGCGTGACCCACCTGACGTTATCTACTAAAACTTTCGTTTTTTTTCCAGAGAAGAGAATGGTTAGTCGACTAAAAAGTTTGGATGATAGTCTTGTGTACATATATATTATTTAGTCGAGAGTAGATTTTTTTCTTCTCTCTCTCAAGCTTCAATGGGAAACAAGAAGAGCTGAACAAATGTCCTTTTCACATCTTTTATTTTTCCTGAGAACTGATAGTCGTCTAATGGTTGTCTCGCTCATCATATTCAGTTGACTAAATACTATGTCATTGGAGAAGAGAAACCGTTGCTAAAGCGGAATAATAATATGTCTGTGTGGTGTGTGCACTGTGAACGTCATAAGTTACATAAGTTAAGTTAAGTTATGAAAAAGAATTACCCAAGTGCAGTCATCATATATGTATATATATATATCCTATTGGTTACTTTTACTTGTCACAAAACAGATATACATATATCTGGACATATCTACATTACATGCTTTTAAAGTACCAAGAAAAAAAACAAAGGAAAAAAGTTAGCTTTCGAATGTGGTCTGCTGTGGAGAGATGAGCTGACGGAGGAGCAAATGAAATCCTTTCACAAGGGAGAGGTGTGTTTGTGTGTGTGTGCCATTGGATAACTGCACTGCACATTCTCCTAGATAGCGTGTTTGGGTGATTTTGAACAAGTGTACAAGCTTCTTCTTCTCTTTTTTTACGTATTCTTGCACAAAAAATGTTCACGCTCCCAAAGTAAATTAGAAAATTCATTTATAAAAACGAAAAGATGAAGTAATTGCAAACAAGCTTTACGTGTATGTCGTGTTTTGTTGTCACATGTTAGATATCATGCCATACCAAAGTAACCACAATAACACGTAAAACCTTATAGAGCTCTGCACATAATGAATACTAAAAGAACAAAAAATAACCCTGCGGGGGATGGAATGTTAATGTTCCAAAGCGTTTTAAGAAATTATTCTGTAATATATATATTTTTTTGTATATTGATATGCTGGTGCACCACATTGTTATGTTATACATGTTTATGGATCAAACAATTTAGAAAATTAAGCAGTTTAAGGAAAAGAACTAGAAGAATAAAAAAAATCTGTTTTTCTAAGTAAAGTAAACTCATAAAATCTGATAAACACACATTTCTCGTAAAGGGAACGAAGAAGAAGAAGAAACTTTGCAATATAACTTTCCCCCTCCCATTTAAAAAAAACTTTATCTTTATGACGACATGACATTTATTTTTACAATTTTTACTTGTTACGTTGTATGTTATATTTTTGTTGTAGTATTTTTCTTGTTGATATAATAATGGCATAAAACCCATCACATGCAAACACACACACACACACATATATATAGGTACACACATGGATTATATAGTAAACGATAAACTGAGCGACTACTAAATATTACTGCTTATAACGCGAACCTTGTGTCACTTTCTTCCGAAAAAAAATAAGTGTTTTTCTTCTCTTTCTCCCTCTCTTTAACGTATGGAGATAGCTGGAAAAAACCACGTTACATGCTAATTTCCTGTCATTAGACAGCTCGCACACAAATTTTTTTCTTCTCTTTTTCCTTCCCTCCCCATCCCTCTCTACTGGCCCAACAAATTTGTGCTTAGATATGTTTACACTGTCATATAAGAAGAAGTGTATAGTCTACGTAAACTGATTTTGAGTTGTTTAGAAGGAGAAAGAAGAAGACACATAAAATTTCTGGAAATACCAAAAGTCTGATGGAAACACATAAAAATGTGAAAAATATAGAAAGGAGAGAAAAAAATCTCAAAATAAGTTTTATTTGTTAAAAAAAAAGTTGAATGGAGAAAAAAAGTTTTTTTTCTTCGTTTTGTGATAGTAGCAGGGTACCTTTTGGTTTAACTTTGTACACACAATCAGGATACGACGACCACATAAATACATACATATAGTATCAAAAAGGCACCAATCTCGTATACATTTTTTCAAAGATATTTTATTTTCTGTAAAAAAAACATTTTGAGTACAAAAAATATTTATGTATGTGCATACGTGTTTCTCACAAGCAGCAAATAATGTACATGTACGTTTATATTTTATTATGTGCTCAGCTAAAACACATAAACATACATGTATATATAAACCAAAGGAAATGAAAGATGAAAGTGATAAGCAATTTCTTCCTCACTCTTTTTTCGGTTCCCTTCTCATTGAAAAATGGTCCCTTTTGGAGGAAAGGAGCACCCGGGAAAAGACGAGATATTAAAATGGATTTTTCTTATTTTATATGTATATAAATTTTTCTACGACGCCAGACCGCCACAACTTAAGCATTACCATCATCAATCCATACCGTCTAATATTATTGTCATCATCAACACCAACAATATTTTTCCTTCACTTTCCAAATAAAAAGTCGATATCAAATTGAAATGGAAAAAGGAGAAAAATAAATGCATTCCTATGTATGTGCATACACGTGTAATATTTACTGCAGTTATATTATTGCCATCAAACCAGAGACCAGAACTCAATCACTCATGCATATATATATAAATATTCATAGTGATGAATGGGTGGGTGGGTGGATGGTTGGTGTGATGAAGAAAAAATGTATTGCGCACCCTTAAATAAAATAAAATATGCTCTTAAAATTCTCCTTTTTTTCTCTGTGTTAATTGGTCTTCCAAGGAGGACGTCTAGCTATATATTTATATACTCCCTTTGTACAACAATACAATTTTTGAAATGAAACATACTGTAATATTATTTATGTCTGGGGATGGAGACACTTTTGAAACAGGAAAATAAAAGAGAAGAAGCAAAAAGGAGAAGACATTTTATTAGTTTTTTGAGACGGAAAGAGAAAAGGCAGAGTGAGTGAGTAAGTGTGTGTCTTATCATTCCAAACTGAATAGAGAGAGAGAGAGAGAAAGAGAGACTACGCTACTGACATGGAAACCCCTTGGGTGGAAAGAGACGTAAGGCTTTATCATCTTTCTGCAGAGTTGAGTAGAGAATAAAATAACAGGCAGATGAACTCATCCGTTCTCCTTCAATTTCGTACAATTCATCAAGAATATGCAGAATATTAATAAGCGAAACAAGCATGATATCAAAACGTAGCTAAAAGTCAGGTTTTCATTAAACAAAATAAAAAGAAGTAAAAAGTTACTTGAGGATTTTTTTATATACTACGGACACTGTTTCCGGTTACTCTGCTGAAATATTTTTTTAATGGGGCTGTTGAATTTTTGACGAGGACAAGAATAGTACCCGGCTCACAATGTTCTATTAATTTTCAGCATATTTTGTTCACTTTACGGACGGACAAGATATCAAAAAAACACAGCTATGGCTGTCACTACTTGCTAATATGTAATGTGTCCTCTCTCTCTCTCTCTCTCTCTCTCTCTCTGAGAGATATCTAATATACATGTCTTCTTAAGATGCCAGTGGAAAGGAGAAAGATTTCACAAGGAAAACAGAAGAAAAGGGAAAATGTGAGAGGCGAGAGATGAGAAGATATACGGATGGAAAAAAGGATGAACAAGGGAGGATAAGGGAGTGAGTTGGTGTGTGTGTGTCCTTCTTTTCATCTAGTTTGTTCATGATCTCTCTTGTGCTTTCTTTTATGCCGCAACAGGACGCCACCACCACCGCCACTTGGTACAAGAAGAGAAAAGAGCAATGAATACCAGGCAACTGGTAATGATGACAACCTGCTCCCTTCACTTTGATGAGTGTATTGGCTCAAGGTGCTTTTGGTACATGTGACTATACATACATACACATGTACATATTCCCATTTCTTCGTCTTTGCTTTTGTCTCTCACCGATCCGACACCAACGTCAGTCGTGGAAAGGTGTTATCACAAAGAAGAACTTGCATATGTTTAAGGAACAAGAAATGGGAGAGTCATGAGGGAAATTTCCAATCCCAGTGCTTTCACTTTTCCCACTCCCGCTGATTCCCCTTTTTTCTTTGAAAGACAAAGAGAAGAAGGGAGAGCGAGAGAGAAAGATAGAAAGAAGAAGGCAAAAAAAGAAGCCTCATTTTTTTTATTCTCCTCTCTCTCTCTCTCTCTCTACCTTCTGCATACTATGCATACATCCATATGTATGAGTATGATTTACCTTTTCTTTATGATGGGTTTGACGATGACTACAAGAGCGATGAAGACGGAAAAGGAGAATGTGATGATGATGGTGGTGACGACCAAAGTGCAATGTTGGCAAAACCAACATGAAGATCATCGTCTCAGTCAGTAGGACTATAATAAAATATCTGAAATCCCATGGGCTAAGAGACACAAAATCGTTTACTCTTTTCTCATCATCTCCTTCTTCTTCTCTCCGTCTCTCTTTCCTACCCGGCTTTTTCTCCAGCTCTGCTACTCCCATTCCACTTTTTTTACCCGTAATCATATTCTTGTTATTATTAGGCCCCAATGCTTAGCGTCTTTTCATCCTCAGTCAAGAAACGCGCAGAGTGTCACATGATATTTAAAAAAAAACAGAAGAGAACATATTAGCCCTATCAACTTATTTGCCTTGACGCACCCTTCTTCGTCTTATGTCAATTACTAATCTCGCTCAATCACTCAGTCGCCTTCTTTTCCTCCTTGTTTTTTTTTTCTTCCTCTCTGCGTCCTACAAAGTCCAACTCATCTTCTCTCGCTCTTGTGCCTTTCTCTATGCTAATACGCAACGTATCATGTTATTATCATCATAATGCTGCTGGATCATATCTACTCCATTACTCTTGTTATATCTAACTACCGCTGTGTGTATATTATATAGCGCATCATAAAGTCACATATTTGATATTATACATAAACCTACTTATTTTTCTACCCCTTCTTCTTATTTCTTATTACAAGTTTAGTGGTGTCCATGCTTGAGAATATAGCTTGCTCATCATAAAAATGACGGTGATGCGGGAAAGAGAGAGAGAGAGAGAGAACCTGAGCTTGGCAAAAGTGAAACGTAGGTATATTATGTTCGTATATTAAGGTTATTTTTATATAGTGACTATGACATAGTGAATAAGATAAGTACTGAATTGATGTGAGTCGTAGAGAGAAAATAATATGCGTACATTACGTTACATACGTATACATACGATTGACACATATATACAGAGACGCAAGCATCCATATTTTTCACATTTGCTTTCTTGGTTCGCCAAAAAAAATCAGTCAGGTTTCTACATCGCATTATTTATTTTTTTGATTCCTGATCAACAAGATGTCTATGATGATGGTGATGATGCACTCATCTTGCTATTTTTTCTAGATGTTAATATGATTACACAATATAGGTCGTTTATTTACAAATTACATTTTAATAAAAGTTTCAAGATATAAGAAATATAAACATATGCATAGCAAGGGACCAGGAACCCAACATGAAAACATGTAGGGAGGGAAAAGCTCACACAATAATAATTTTGTATTACTGTCGTCACCATAATAACCCTGATATACGTATATATTTTTTTTATAAATCTCTTCTTTTTTTTCACTCGAATCCCATTACCCAAAAGAAATTTGCTCACCTCTTCCGTGTTTGCATGCTGCGCCGTGTATGTGAGTGTGTATGTGTCCTTAATACATATTTTTTTGTTGCTGTTATATTTATATTCATCACCACACAATAGCTTTCGCTGTATGCACAACTTGAATACAAAATCTTTTTTTTTTCTCTAATCAAAATATCCACCTACCAATTTGGTTTACGGTGTTCCAATAAAATTGGTTTGTACCTTGTACCCTTTCCCCACAACAAAGCACTCAGGACTCAGGTTATAGCCTGCATACACAATGACATGAAAACCTGTTAGATTTTCTTGGAATTTTTTTTCTCCTATAATAATACCTAGTAATGTTACAGGGACATAAATAATTGTGTTCATGCTCTCTCTCTCTCTCTCTCTCTCTCTCTCTCTTGCACACACAGGTTTATATGGTAATTGCATTGGTGATTTTATGAAAAGTAGGATATTTTTTTAGTTAACGAGAATATACTCTAATGATGAGAGAACATAATAACTAAATTTTGACGAACACATGTATGTTTCATAAGGCAAGATTTCGGTGTTGTTTTGCAGAAATACTACATGATAGTCTGCTGCTGCTTTCATTATTATAAAATTTGGTATTGCTGTAAAAACAGTGTAAAAGCAAAGATACTATATATAATATTCACTTATAAATGTACCCTATATGTGTATGTATTAGAGGTTGGGCGCTACTACTTCGTACGTTTTATGTTGTGTGCTTTTACTGGTTAGTTGAAATTCATAAAAGAGGAGCTCGCATCATCACAATCACAGCCACACGTCTACTACCACATTTCCCACCACCACCACCGCCACTACTACTACTACCACTCCTACTACATTTGTAATAAGCCTTTTAAAATACCCTGACTTTGCACACGGACAGTAACCAGAATCTCCTCCAGAATTGAATCTCGTCGTGTATGTATGTATGTATGTGTGTGTGTGTGTGTGTTTGGTATAATATTATATTCAGTGGGATATGATGACTATGTATATTATATATAGCTTGTACACAACACCATCATCATCAATGCACTGCTTGTTCAAATTGCAGTTAGCTAATTATGAAGTCACAACATCGGTGTGAGAGGAGGAGAGAGAGAGAGAGAGAGAGACTTGGCTAATTTTCACTGGAAGCAGCTGCAGCAGCGAGAAAAATAATCAACCAGCCCCTTGTACTCGACTCTTACACTCAGCTTGCCAGCCTATTAGAGGGAGGGCGTGTGTAACAGTTTATTGTATTTTACGTGTGTGGAGTACATCCCCCTGTAATTAACAGTTTCCCTACCGCGCACAACACTACAACGTTCTTTTTTGTTGTTGTAATTTTTGACTTTACAAAAGGAAAATATGAATACGTGTTTTAGAGAGTTTCATGTCCGCTTTTCTGATTAGCACATTATGTGCTTCCTATGCCTTTTATATATATGCTTTTATGGAGTTTTTGATATACCAAAATTTTATGGGGTAAGGTGATAATAACAAGCTGAACAAAATGAAATTACTGCACAAGATGAACTTTTTATGGTAGGTTGGCAGCTCAATTGTTGGGGTGCATCCAACAAACCTATATATATCTACCCATGAACGTTGTATAGTATCAAAACCAAATCCTTATAACAATATTGTTTATTATTATCATTTAAATATTTCATTTTGAAATGAGTTTAATTTATTACAATAATAACTTAAGAGGAATTGAGGTTATAAAAAAAGAAGTAAAAAAATAGTACTTTTCATACCAACTAAAAAAATTCTTTTGTGTTCCTCCCTTTTTTGTAATTATAATTGCAATAATAAAACAGCATTTTTTATCATTTGACATTCAAGATATAATATTATCGTGTATTGGGTCTGCTATCACTTTTGTGCCAAATCGTAAATCTACTTGTACAGCCTGTAAAAATAAAAGCATGTTTGTGATGTAAGTGCGCAGTATATTCCGTTTAGTTTATAAAATGAGAGAGAGAGAGAGAGAGAAGAAAAACGAGCCATTGGACATAAAAAGTGCATTACGATGTGCTTCAGTTTATTATGCAATTCAAAGGAAAAAGAATATCTTCATTTTTTGAAAGAAAGAAATAAAAGATATCCGTTCATCTATCACCACCGGACTACTTTTATTGTTGTAAATAATGGGAAAAACAAAATACATGTAAGACTGAAAGTATAGTGTGCAGAATACACTGTGGGGATTGGGAATATGTGCGGATATGTAAAAGTATAGTTGTGGTGGTGGTGAATGAGCGCGTTGTTCAGAAAACAAAACATATAAGTCGTTTTAAAGTAAAAACAAATATTTATGAACAACACACAACTCTCTCATAATAACACTAACAAGCAAAAGCACACACACACACACTTTCACATGTTTGCACAAGAAGCAATGAAATTACTATTAAACTGAAAGGAAACTGAAAGAACAAAAATATATTCATCCTTGAATACTTGATGATGATAATGCTTGCTGATAAGCATGTGTAATGTATGTATAACGTATAATCTTACATACATATTTATGCACAAGCGCGTGAACTCAAAAATATGTGTGCCTACTTTTTTTTAATCATCATGCTCCGTTTTTATGCAATTCATACTGCTACTGATGTCTGTCCGTCTGTCTGTTCCTTGTCCCATTCAGATAGCTTTAAAAACAGGTCTTTCCATTATTCTGAAATCAGATACACGCAACACCTGATGATGATGACCTTTACCTGACCAAGGTGAAAGGACAAAATATATATTTTAACATCGGGTCAAAATCCCACTATGTTATATAAAAGTGAAACTTATCTAAATCCAATTTATAGGATTTATTATTATGGTCGTCACTGCGCTATGTGACCATCAAGAAATAACCGCGACAAAAAGCAGCAGCCAGGAAAAATAAAAAGGAAGACGAAGAAAGGACGAAGACCATGAAAATAATAAAAAATATATATAGGGGTTTAACTTTCACCAAAAATGTGTATTTGTTTTTCTACTTGCCACTACAGCAGCATACAAGATAAATTTACTCTTAAGTCTTCCTTCTCTGCTCTGCTATTTTCTGCTCTTCCCACTTTCTACATTCATCACTTGCACAAAACTCACACACATTTATGTATTTCAAGAAGCTTTCTTTCTCTCTTCCTTGTTTTCTGTGACTTGGCCGCAGATCTAGTAGTAATATATTTGTATATGTGCATGATATGATATCATTATACATGCTATACATATAGCATACCATTTACACAACGCCGGGACGGCTAAGCCATAGTAACACACCAATACAAATAGTGGGGACGACAGCGGGACGGATTCCAACACGTATTTCCTTGTTTAGAAAAATAAGGGAATAATATGAAAAGATGTGAAGAGAGAGAGAGAGAGAGAAGAAGATGAAGAAGAAGACGACGAAAATAAGAATAAATGAGCAGGAGGATGGAAATATTGGACCGAAAAAATACTCTCGAGTGTTCCCAACAACAACGGAGCCACCAGAGCCTAAAACCATTTTTCTTGGAAAGCCACATGAGAGGTGTTGTATGTATAATGGTACGTGTGTTTGTGCATGTGTAGCAGATGGCTAGCAGGAGAGAAAAATGCATGGGACGCCATAAAACATTTCCTACTTACCATCATCGATGTAAAAGAAAGAGAAAGGAGAAGACGAAGAAGAAGAAGAAGAGAAAGCAAAAGAACAAGCGAGAATAAAATACAATGAATAGAAAAACACAAAAAGTAAAGAAAAAATACATACACACACATCTCCCGTGGCACTTTTACAGCTACCAAGAAGTAAGTAAAGTACATAATACGTGCATTATTATTACCGATCCAGAAAATGAATACGTCTACATCCATCTATTCATCCACTATTATCCCTTACAAACCAATAGAGTAAATCCAAATATATCCACTGGGTAAAAGATACATGATTTTTCCTTTTACTCCATATATCGAATATGCGGTAGGTATATGATTCCATACGTACGTGAGTACATATGTATATATATAAATGATATAATGGTACATTAAAGTACGAACCTAAAAGGATGTATATACAAATGTGCCTTTGCTTACTGCGCCTTGTTCTAAGTTTATCATCAGCTTCTTCATCCTTGCTTCTTCTTAAAACATACTCTGTAAAAATAACCGAAAAATGCTAGTTCTCTACTCTTCCAGAAAAAAAAATGCTGAACTTGTCCTTTTGGCAAACAAATAGTATTTTTTGAAAGACGAGAATAAGTAGTTTGTATTATTGTCTGTGTGAAACCAAAAGAGACAGCCAGCGAGCAAGAGAGCAAGCCAGGTAGTGAAAGCAATGAAAATTTCTTCTTTTTTGGATTGCATGTAATACAGCCGTAATGATAAAAAAGGGTTTTTGAAAAGGAATAAGAAGAAGAAGGAGAAGAAGGAGAAGAAGAAGAATGATTTACTTTCTTTTTTACAAAACGACACCTGCTTTATTTGTGTAGTTTTCGAGCGTTTTTGCATTTCATTTGACTCATCTACTTTACCACTACCACACACAGCTGTCATTTTTTCCACTTTTTTCCTTCATTTTGTGTGCAAATGCGGAGACTTGTAGAGAGCGGTTTTTTTTTCAGTTGTTAGCGTGAAATGTTGGCCAAAGCCTTTTTTACTTATGAATAGAGACGCAATACAAGAAAATGCTTTGGCACATGCTATGCTTTTGAGTACCTTACTTATTTTATTTTATTTATCCTTTCTCTTTAAAAAAATGTAACATTTTCTCAGTTTCATTTATAAAAATAAATAGAAAAAACAAGTACCGTAGCAAAACAACCAAACTCAAAAGAGAACGGAACAAGCGACACCCGAGGTCCAAATACAACATCAGTAACAGTGGTATACATAGTAAATATAGGAGTCGTTGTTGATTGAATTGTATTTTATGTTTTGATCCTGCTGTGCAGGTACACAAACTAGTTACTCTGACGACGACGACGACGACTACAAGTTTTCTATATTTATTATATCTCCATTCACAATTTCTTTGTTAGAGAGACGTCAAATGTTACATTTTTGTACCTGCTGATGTTGTAATGTGGTGTGTGTGATGATGATGATGGTAAATGGAAATGATAAATGCGAAATACATATAATATTGCAGTTATAGCAAAAAAATAAATAAACAAAACCACAAGTAACCCCTCAAGAGAAAGCAAGCAAAAAGCCTGCAGATATGTATTTACGTACCCATGTTTGATGTGGTAATAGAGAGCATGCATAAAATGCAAAGAAAAGTTTTGTAGGGAAAGGAGAGACGTCTTCTTCCTTTAAGACTCCTTTGTGAGAGATCCACATGTTATTATACCATGTCATATAATAACCATAAAATAATAATAACAATAATAATAATAATAATAATAATAAGTAATAGAATCTAATAGAGCGGCGGTGGTTATTGTTGTGTGAGTTGTTGTGAACTACACAGCAATACTTATATATATGTATTAGTACTTGCACATTGTAGACACGTCTCATAAAAGTAGAGAAATACACAGCACAGCAACATCCATATCATATCATATGCATGTTTATGTGGGAAGCTGTTGTGATGTGGTGGTTGTGACGGTGGTGGTGGTGGTAAACAAGGCAAAAATAAGAAGAATTATAGAACGACATGTCCTTCACAACAAACCGCTTCTCTGGTTTTCTTGTACGACTTATTGTCTTGGACAAAAATAGATCCAAAAATACGTTCATGTATACTTATATTTTTTTTTGTTGTTGCTGGTCTCAACGCGAAACTCAAACATGTAGGCAGCACAACAACAACAGTACGAAACAGAAAGTGAGAGACTTTTCAAAGTCAAAATATATTCGTTCTCTTGTATGAGCTGGTTGTGCAACAGCAGCAGCAGCAGCATAGACGTATTTTTTTTTCGTGTTTTTAGTGTGTTGGCAATGTTGGCATCATGGGAAATAATTTTTCATGGTTGCCGAGTCGCCAGTAAATGCATGTAACCACTGATCAACATCTTCTTAAACATAGAATAAAAATGTTACTTCAGTTGATAAACAAGATCAGCCATTTGTTACACGCCATTAACTTTGTGTGAAACGCAGAGCTGGATAGAAACATAGAGCAACCTTTGTTGGAAGAGGGACTACTCCATATATACACACATATTACTTCACACAAGGATAATGCTATTATGATATGCTATATACTGTGTGTGGGTGTGTGTGTGGATAGAGAAACATACTATTTTATTTCTTATGGATGAACGTGGCCAGAGTAAATCACGAAAGAGGGTGGGCGCATATCTTAATAAAATAGGTGGCCATACAATATACAATGCGGCTACAAGGTGAGCCTTTTTTATCCTGTTTTACGGGTTCCAAAAGGAGACGTAGATTGGATTCAAAAGTGCTATACATATTTTTTTTTGAAGAAGCAATATATATATATATATAGTCGACAACAACTGTTGTTTAGTGTTGTTATTTCGGTTGTAATACTAATAAGAATACACGTGTGTGTCTTGTGTGGTACATTTGTGGCATTATGGATTATGCAAAAAAAAAAGGTATTGAAACGGACCATTCCGGTTGACAGCTGGTGAAAGGAGGTTGCAGTTCCGGTGGTGAAGGTAAATTACAGTGCTTGTTTTCGTCTCACCTACCGGTTTCACCTAATCTTGATAAGGAATGAAAATAACACAAAGGTATGTTATCCAGGTGTTGTAGTGGGAGGTTCCTAATCCACTTTATTTGTGGTCATACATAATAATAATAGCCCTGGTAAAAATACAAAGGAAACTATTCATTCTTAATTTAAGTTGGAGGAAATGGTACATTCTGATAATAATAAGTTGAAAATATAAATACATGAGCGTTGGCCGACGAAGAAAAGAAGAGAATGGGGATCCAAATTCAGCAACCCAATTTTCACACATATTATTACGTACGTACGTACGTATAATAAGTGGATTTTTTTTTCTTTTCTCACAATATGGATTGGTCTAAAATATTGTAACATTCCACATATACATATTATATCAATATCAATATCCGTTAGTTTGAACCCAAATCCATGCTGTGGAACGAGCTCACATTTTTCACACAAGGTCCAAGTATGACAGTTGAAAGCCACAACAGGAGTAATCTTTTCCCTCCTGTTGGAGTCAACCAAGCAAACCCACGAAAATCAGTTATGACGAAGAATCTTCTTACAAAAAGCATCACATTTTTATTACGCAGGAGCAGCAGCTCTGTGTATAATGCATATGACCAGCAAACCAGACAGACAAAAGAAAAGAGAGCGATGGTGCATCAACATGCATCTCTCTTGAAATATTAGCAACATTAAAAGCACACACAGAAATTTTGACAATTTGGAAAGTCAAGTTGTTTATGTAAAACAAGAAACACAAATGTCAGTTTTCCCAACTGCTGGCACGAAAAGTAACAAATAAAAAATATATTCATGTTGGTGTTATGAGTTACACAACAAATACGAGCCTTTGTGGTTATGAAGTTGTATGAAGTATTGTGGTGGTAGTGGTGTTTGGTTAATGATGATGAGTGAAAATGGTCGGTTTTCTAAAGTAGCACAAAGGGAAATACATTTTTTCTGTGTGAGCTCCAGAATACGATTACGATATATATTATAAAACAAGAGTGCGAGTGCACTTTAACAAGTTTGAACCTACAAACCACTATTACAATAACATACAATGATAATTCGACACGGCTAAAATGCTTAAAATTTACTGGCTGATGTCGTTTGTTACTGTTGTTGTTATGGAAGAATATGTACAATGTGGTAGGTAGTGATGGTACATTGGAGACTAGAGAGAGAGAGAGAGACAGAGAGAGGAAGTGTATTCGGAGCACAGTGATGGTCTAGGGGAAAACAGAGCGAGTAATTTCCCAGGAGCTTCCCGAAATTCTTGTGAATTGACAACAGTGCAATTCAGTATTTATAATTCTCTAAAAGATGAAACTGTGTACAAGAATAACAATTATGCTGTTTTTCACACAGTCTCCTTGCTCCTTTGCGTTTGTTGCTTTTTTTATATTTTTAAATGGCATCATGTATTTATATAAGTATGGGGAGCACTATATGCCAACACTACTAGTATTAGTACGATAACTACTACCACCACCAACATTACAAATACTAGATGTTAACTCACCATGATTGTTGTTTAGCTTTATTATTAGTATTCCATCTGTTTGACGTTCGTTTACTTGCGGACGTGTGATGGGATGCGATATATAATGGTATGCAGTGAAAAGTCTCTTTCTCTCAATGTGCCTGTTGTAGTGTAAGGATGAGGTCGTTCATTTCCTGTTTCAGGTCATTTTTTGCGGAAGCGGTAACGGCACCGTCCCCATGCTATGTATGCATTGAAGAATGTATCATAGTTTTATCATAAAACTACATACGTACATATTCCTCTTTGTTATGAAAGCTCACATGCATCCCTCTCTCTCTCTCTCTCTCTCTGTGAAAGAATTTCCACTATTCAATATTCCAACCACGAAAAATAATAATCAATCCTCAACCTCTATTTCCCATTGTATTTGATTTCCACTTTCGAATGCATGGTACTCCCAACTATTCACATACGAAACTGAGTGTATGTGTGTGTGTGTGCGCGGCATTATACCATTGTTGCTTGTTCATTCAAAATGAGTGAATGTTGGTGTGTGCCTGTGTGTGTGGAAGTAAATTACTTCTGAGAGTTACTACCCATCTGCCATGTATCTCTCTCTCTTTCTCTTTGTCACAATGTAACTAGTTCACAATGAATTTATATGTGCTACATGAAGATTTTCCTCTCTCTCTCTCTCTCTTCAGAAATCAATGTTTGTTTTTTTCACATAAAAACTGACTTGCCATTCTATTTATTTCCTGAATGTAAAAGTAGATACCGTGGTTACAGAGGAGTGACTTTATATACCGACCATCAATACGCACTTGATTCTTTGCTACAGACTTTTAAGTGTGTGTGTGTATTTGCGTGTATGGCAAAAGGATTCAAAACCCGGGAAACATAATATTCTGAAAAATATAAAAACTTGATGTATGTTGTTTTCAAAGATTTTTATTTTACACAGAGGAAATGCCAACGTGTGTCCCACATAAAAAAGAGACGAAACGGGGGAAAATTTAGTACAAAAATATAATAATCAGGATTTACGGTTTTCGACATTGAACAATATAATTTCTTCTGCTTTTTTTGTACACTGAGCTGCTCAAAATAACGCCATATAGTCTTCCAAGTATTAAGAGGACTAGCAGTGCACGACTTAAAGTTCTAGTCTATTAATATTAGGTGTATGAAAATAGTGTTCGAAAATTGTGGAAGCATTATCAACAGCAAAAGTAGCAAGTATTATTTTTACAGAAAAGCACAAAAAATATATTTTTTTTTTGCTTTCTTCTTCCCTCAATGCACTTTCTTCTTGCTGCCCTGATCAACACTCACTCAAGCATCAGAAGACAGCAGAGCATGAGCGAGCGGTAGTTAAGTTGAAAGAAAAAGGAATTATACACGCTTAAATGGACTGTTAGAAAATGAACTGTAATAGCATCATGGATAGCGTGAGAGTGCAAAAAACACACTTTACTTCTTACACTTTCCATCTCTGCCTCTCTTTCTCTCTCTCTCTCTCTTGCTATTACTCTCACTGTATCTATCTAACTATCTTTCGTCTTACTTTTTCTCTCTTGCTTCACAAAGAAATAAAAAAAGGAAGAACTGGGATTAGAGAAAGTCTTCATACAAACCTATAATATTTTAAAGCATATTTACACACACGAAATTCACTCATACAGTGAGTGCGAGTGAATGAGAGTACATACACATAGAAGAGAGTTGTGTGTGTGTGTGTGTGTGTAAGTGTGTTTCAAGTTGCACTTGACTAAATGGTTCCAGTAGTACAGGCACAAAAACTAAACAGCATAAAAAAGTAGCAAGCATGCTAGTAAAAAAGTGAAAGTGTATAAATACTTATACACTTACTTATATAATATGTGTACACATCTATATGCTTAGAGATGCGCCAAGACTAACACTGTTGTGAATCACAACTTTGAACCGTAAAGTCTAACCGTCTCTACGTTCACTTCCAAAAATACACCAGTAAAATGGCGATAATTATATTTATAACTTTATTGATGCATAAACACCATATAATTACAACCGAGACAATTAGATAGCATAAACTATCAACTGGAATATTATATAATACGTACAA
>JAHZNC010004553.1:0-10175 GCA_027744095.1 Zhuqinia jingwanae | reverse complement strand
GGTGGTATGGTAACGGAATATTAATTGAGTTACCATTAGGCAACATAATGCATTACTACACCCCGGTGAGCTCCATTAGTATGACAAACATTGGGTAATTAAAATACGCCAAGCTTCTTGTATATACTCACTTCTTCTTCGAACAAAGTCACTCGTTTAGTTCATTTAAATGTGCTTCTGGTGTGGCGTGGCAGCTTCTGGCCGTTGGTCTGCTCATTCTTACAACTGTTTTGACAAAAAACCCAAGTATGTACTCAAATCATCTCGACGAAATACCATACTCCAATATATCTATTCATGTATGTATGTATTTATGCCAAATACTATATTACTTTTGTGTTTATTTGGGTATATAGGTAGGTATATTACATTATATTATGTCTGCATAAAATCCCACCGAATCATTTACGTAATTAAATATGATTATGATTATTGCCCCAGTCGTCAACATCGTCGTTTTGGGTTGTCATGTTTGTTGTTGATGACGACGAGTTGACCAAACCATAACGCACACACGTTTGCCTCGTGTGTGTGCGCGGACGTGTAGGTGGTGTAAATTTGTGTAGAGAAATTCTAAACACTGCTGATAGGCATATATAGCCACTAAAATATTCTAAATAAAGAGACAATTTCTGCTTACTTACGAAATTCAAAATATACAACATGGGAAATTATTAAAGGCTAATAATAATCAAGATATTAAATAAGTACTTTGCTAACTAGGTAGGCATGCTTAGCCACTTATCTTTGGGTAGCACAGTGTCTCTTATAAGGGCATTTTTCTCGTCATCGTCCTAATAATAATTGTCGTTTAGTAAACAGCATGCAAATGCACCTATCCCCGCCAACCACGATAGTTATAATGGAATACGCAAGATGAAAAAAAGGCTATAATCACGTACAACGACAGAGGGTGGAAAAATATTTATGGTGGTAGTATATGTGTATACTATATACAGTCATTAAAATGGTATTAGTGAATGACCGTTTACGTTTTGTAGCCTCTGGACCAAAATGGATTCCTTGTACGTGCTGGTGTGTGCTATATGTTGTTTTTGTTGTATACTATACAACAAATATATACCTAGTTACTTTACTTTCCTTCGAAAAAAAGTCAAACAGCCTTTATTCAGTTTCTGGTCAGCAGCAAGTAGCAAAAAGCAATAACATTATACATGGTTTTGGTTTTGTAGCATAGCTTACAAATTGCTAAATTATTGGCTATAAAAAAGGCAAATACCAATTTTGTTCCTTTCTCTCCACACATTGCTCATGCTAATAACTCTCCATATATATTACATATTTGCATTATGTATTATATGAGTGATGAAAATTATTACAAAAGCATATATAACACATATTTTATTTTGCCTAAGGAGGTTAGCAAAAACACACAAGATTTTTTTTCTTCTTTAAAAAAAATATATGTTTTACAACTGATCCTGTTATACGACCGCACTACTACTGCCACCACAACTTGAACAGTTAAAAAAAGTAGTGTGTAGGCTACATGTGGTGATATTCAAAATTATGAAATTCCGGAGGAGGTACAAAGTGTCAAATAATTTGCTGTCAAGCTGTGAGCTTGCTCTTATTACTTCAAAACATCAAGGCACTATTATGAATGAGTGGTGATGATGATGATGATGGTGAAGTAATAGCAAAAAAATAGTGTTTTTTTGGTCAGTCTAATCTGGTGTACTAAACAAACCCAGACATTTACATTTGCCAAAAAAAATTGCCTTGTTCCTCTTAAAAGATTTTTTAATGCTAAAAAAAATCTTTTGTGTACACAACAGAAACCAAAATAATAATATTATGCGCGCACACTCCTTTCTCCACACTCCACTATCCACACCGACACCGCATCATCATCACACCACATATAACTATTATTATAGGACAGTGATAGCCAATATAAGCCACAAAGTTTTAGCATTTATTGACTTAGGTATGTAAAATTATTTGTTTTTTTGCGTAGGTACATATAACTGCGTCTACATATTGCAGTAACTTCTTCCTGTTTACCATGATGATGGTGTTGGTGTGGTGCTGACTTGACTCTGATAATGATAATAATATGGCGTTTATGTTATGATGATGATGATGATGACGATGATGGCGCTGCTGACCTAAACAAATATAGTTTAAAACCCCATGGATTTCCACACAGCTGGCATGGCTTGCTTGAAGAAGAAAAAAACAGATTTGCGCAAACCGGTACTACCACCAACCAGCAACCACACCATCACCATTAAACATATAAGTATGCAATATGACTGATNGCGCAAACCGGTACTACCACCAACCAGCAACCACACCATCACCATTAAACATATAAGTATGCAATATGACTGATGATAAAGATGATGATGATGATGATGATAATGTTGGAGGAGACCTACAAAACAAAACAAAAAACTTTGGCTGTCATGAAAATAAAAGCAATAACAATCCGACCGAATGAAGATGATTTTCCTTGTTAAAATACATACTTGCTGTTGCAACAAAGTACATAACATATTATAATAACATGTAATATGTACGTGTGTACATGCTCGAGAATTTTTGTAGTACAAGTGTGTGAGCGAGCAGCTTTGAGCCAACATAATATAACTTTTTTTTACACTTTATTTGTACAACTAACTCAAAGCTTAAGTAGGCACACACATGAGCCACATTATTGCATACTATTATTGCCTTATGTTTGACTATGACATATGGTAAGGTTTGATTATGCATGTGTATGCGTGTGTGTGTGTTACCACCGATGATGATGGTTTTTTTTGCTAGTTGTGAGTTATAAACCAAAAGTTAAGTGGACAAGTTATCATAGTAAAATAAAATCGTATCTTCAAAAAATTCACAGAGTTTTGAAGAAAAAAAAAGCCAGCATACTTTGAAAAAAACATTTTATAACTCTTTAAAAAATTGGCAAAGAGCACATAATAACTAGCAATAAAATATGCTCACATGTTTCAAAGTAAAGTAAAATGCTTTTTATTTTGAAAAATGTGGGTCTACATATATTATGCCGGTATGTACATACTTGTGTATACCTACGTTATAATAATAATAATAATAATAATCTATAATCTTTTTTATGTGCGTACCAATCTCTACTCTCTACCTACTCACTACACAACAGCAACATCAACAACAAGAACCACATCACACATTTTACTAAACATCTCTCTCGCTAACCTGTAATAATAAAAAGGACAAAATCTTAAGTAAAAAGAAGTTCCGACACATATAAACCCTAAAACAGTGTAATTAATGAGATGGGTTGTAAATAATCACCCATTTTGAAAATAAAATACTTTGTGTGTGTGTGTGTGTGTTTGAACGAATCGAATGAAGCAATATAGTTTATTAGCAAGGCAGACATAATGTAGAATATATTACATTATGATCATGATCATACACCACACAACCCACATTTCGCTTTTTAATAAATTACTATGCACATGAATGAGTTAAGTGTTGAATTCGTAATATCGTCATCCAAGAACGATGACGTCTTTATGAGCGACATTATAGCACAATGTATTTTATATATTGTGTTATGCATATGTAATTAATAAAAAAAAGTATAAGTGCTCCTTTTAAAAAAATCAAAAAAAAATCTTGAAAGTAAAAAGTCAGTCTAGTTAAATTGTAACTACACCTATTTTACTATGACACATAATATTATTTGTTGTACATTCGACATTGTATTTTGTTGTACTTGTACCATTTTACCATCTTAAGATATTATGGATCAGATAACATTATTATTATTATTACTGCATACATGATTTTTTTTGTATTCTCTTCTTGTTTTTCAAAGTGTGAATATTCATATCAAAAAAGAGTTTTGAAAGAAGATGAATGAATTTGTGAAGTGAACAAAAAAGAGGCATCCCTTTTGTACACGTACCGTAAAGAAGTGAGTAGTGTGTAGGTTTGGCCCTTTTTTTATTGCACACACATGGCACTACTATCACACATGTTTTTTATCCTAGTTAAAATGTTACGTAGAGACATTATTAGTGTTTATTTGATGATAATATTATGTACATGCATTTTTTATGCGCTTGAGCAAGTGGGAGCGGCATCAAAAAAGTGATCTTTTACTGTTGAATGAAAAAAGTACATAGCTACATACATTGGTAGTGGTGGTGTTGTTGCCGGTGTGGTTTGGTAGAAGGACCTCAAATTGTATCATTTTAAGAAAGAACAAAAAATATAATAATAATAACAATAATAATATACACAGATTCAATAATAATTGAATATGCACAACAATACTGTTTAAAGAGTTTAAAGAGTGTATATGTAATAATTTCTTTTTCGTTTTGTGCTATTGCTTGCTGATCTAGTACTACTCACTCTTGTGATTTGATGATGCTTATCGTGATTATGAGTCATGTCACAGTAGATCACGCTAAATCATAGGTACCAGCCACAACCACGCCACGTTTAGCTATAAAACTTTTGTTTCCTTTCTTTTATATGCACTTCAATAGAATTAAAAATACTATATCATCAAAAGTCGTTATTGTTGAAGGATTTTTTTTCCTGTGGGATATGTATACCTATAATATTATAGGTATATATACACATTTTAACCTATTACACATCTCACTCAAGTTATTATTATGAGATGTGTGTATTTAAATCTTTTGTTGTAATCTGTCTTTTGTTACTGATTTATACGAGCGCGGTGTGTTACGTTGGTGGTTACGGATTTTAGTGCAGGATCACAGCAGGATACCAGAGTTATCATCGTCAATATGGTTTCTGGTTTGTAGTATTCCACTCCATAAAACGACATCACATGCAGGAATGTTGAATGCCAATCAAAAGACATTTCCTTTTTCCCTTCAATTTTCAGTATGCAACCAGCAGCAGCAGCAGTCACAAAACTCCAACAGTAATAATAACAATAATGACATTATCATTTTATATTCAGCAATCAATAATCAATATATTTATACAAAATGTACATTGTAACAATCTAGTTAGAAGTAAAACAATACCAATGCCGATGAAAACTGGTACTAATAATATTATTATCATTTTACAAGAAGTCAACTTTGAAGAAACAATAATAATAATAATAATAATGTGCACTTTACAGTAAAGCAAATCATATACCACCAATATAATGATAATGGCACAACAGCCAATAGTACAAATTTCGATGATGATTGATGCGATTCATAAGACAATGAGAAAAGGGTGTAGCTACCTACAAAAAAAATAAAATAACGACTTACATCGACAGAATAGAATCATAAAGTACACGACGGACGAGCGATAAGTAGAGAGTCATTTTTTATACATGCTTGATTCCTTGACTCGTGTGGTTTCATTTATCATTCCGCCTGCCAATATACCACTACCAAGCACACACTGGTGATAAACCACCAGTGCTTCTGCGGCTTCTCAATAAGAAAAAAAAATTGTTTCCTGGATATATACCTGTGTATGTACACGTCTTATCTGCCTCTAACAATGTAAGACAATGTACGTTTTGTCCACATGAGTTCGCACGAACAATTGCAATGCATGATAATGGCGGATTGGTTGATGTTGGTTGGTAAAGTTATTCAATCTTTTTTTGTATTTTTATTTTTTGGATGTAGAATGATGTGTGTGACGCATCCAGTTTTGTTGTAACTGGAGATGGTGATGAAGGCTATTTGCACACATGCTATTTTTTGCGTGTCGTATCTACTCGAGCGCGTTACAATTTTAAATATATAAATAAAAAATAATATCAAGAATAGTTACAAGCTAGTTTTACGATTCATATCGTGCTCCTTGAGTCTGTCCTGAAAGATTCGTGATCGGTCAATAACAAGAAGGAAAAAAAGTACTCCAACAAACATGCTAAAACATGAGCAGAGAAGTGGATCACGTCCAACTGCCATCATCGTGACTGCGCATTTATACAAAGCAGCAGCAGTTTACTTTACCCTTTGGATAATAATATGTTAATATTCCAGCTTTGATATATTTCGAGGCATAATGTGGTAACCGCATCCATATCCCATTTTAGAAAACTGAAGCAGGTGCAGCTTTTGAAAATGTTATATAACGTAAACCAGAAGAGAAGAGAAGGGAAGGAAAATACAAAACCTTGAACCAAGCAACGTTTAACACTTTTTGTCCTCAGATTTGAAAAGCTTTTATATCAAATTTCAATTCAAGCTTGTTTCCATTTCCGTTCTCCAGCTAAATTAAGCTTTCAATATATATTTTTATTTTCTAGGTTGTTATCCTTTTGCTTGTTTGTGTGTGTGTGTGTGTGCAGGATTACTCTGATAGTGTTGAAGGATTTTCAGTTCAAAACCATCAAATATATACCTACCTCTAGGCATCTATATAGATACATATGAAAAGTGGTTTTACTTTTTTATAAGCTGATTACTTACATTTTTATAAGAAGGAAATGTCTTAAAAAATCAAAACCTAAATTAAGCTTTTTTTATTAACAAGCTGCATGAATACCTATTATATAACTACTGGAAACCAGATTCAGTAGTCAAAAAAACCAAAGAGAGAAATAGAGTAATATTCTAATCACATCATCATCGTCTCCATCATCATCATCAAAAAATAAAAATATATACCTGCGTGCTTACTACACAAGCAAAGTAGCCTTGCATCACCTTTTTTATATTTCAAGACGACAACGACCACTACGACGGCTTCACTACACTTTTTACACACATAGTCATCCATCTGTGTAGTTAAAAGAGCTACTAATGATATATTAAGACAGTACCATTACTGGTGTGTTTTGTTTGCAGCCAAACTACTTTTTTATTTTTTATTATTATTAAAAGCAAAGAATAAATTGAGCATTTGATTTTCTTTTTTCCAATGCGCTGCTGCTGCTGCTGCTGCTGTTGTTAGTAAAAAAAAAGTTTGAGGGTTGGGTGATGGCCTGTCTGATGATGTTGAGACCAGTTTACGGTTCACATATGTCGCAGTAAGAATAAGTAAAACGGTTGTAAAAAACCTATTAATATTGGTAGTAGGCATACAAAATATAGTAAAATACATACCTAGACATAGTATTTACTACTACGCAAGGGGTATTAGTAATTTACTCATTTCTGCTTAAGTACCTATACATTATGTGTGCATGTAGGTATGTAGGTATTATTAAGCAACCAGTGAAACTAGACGGTGACGCTTTCATACAGTCATCATCACAACTGATACACCAGACTGACAGACGGTGTCTTCTGCTGAGTTGGCATCATCATCACACCAACACCACCACTAACAACACGAGAGTAAAAGCATGAAAAAAATGTGTACACCTCCACCCCTACTACTTCTACAATATTATGAGAGTGTAATTAACCAAATAAACCAAGAAGTTTGCCTTTACATCCTCTACATTCAAGTTTTAAGTATTTAATACAAGGCAGTATTACACCGACCGACCGACGCATTAAGGACTGTTTTTATTTAACCTTGTACATTTTACCTGGTTTATCTTTGGAAGCATCATATCATTATTATTATGAAATTTAGCATTCAATTTATGTTTTTATATTCAAGTACTGCGTATACACCTTTTTCCGCCATTTCTGTAATCATAAATATAAATATATTTATGATTACAGAAATGGCGCACGTTTAGGTAAAGCCATTATTTTTCTTGCCCTGATGTCATCTAATCTCTTGTATACATCCTTCCTTTTTTTTATTACATATACCTACATTACATACATGCTTGCTTAATAATAAAGATTTACGCAAAGCAGCTACTTGAACAGCTACACTACTTAAGTAGCATGCTGGATAGAGCTGGAAGGTTACATAAATGTATAAAAGGAGGCAACAATTTTAAAGTAATTTTTTTTTTCTGTTTTGGTTCTCACAGGACAAGTTATTAGGCGAGGTGTGTAGGAAGGTAGGTTGTACAATAACTACTACTGGATAATATTAAACTGAACGTAAGAAGAAGAAAAAAAGAGACCGGAAGTTCATAATTTCTGTTTTTAAAGATTTACGCAAAGCAGCTACTTGAACAGCTACACTACTTAAGTAGCATGCTGGATAGAGCTGGAAGGTTACATAAATGTATAAAAGGAGGCACCTAATTTAAAGTATAATTTTTTTCTGTTTTGGTTCTCACAGGACAAGTTATTAGGCGAGGTGTGTAGGAAGGTAGGTTTTACAATAACTACTACTGGATAATATTAAACTGAACGTAAGAAGAAGAAAAAAAGAGACCGGAAGTTCATAATTTCTGTTTTGGGCGAAGCGGCATTCGCAGTCAAAAAAACAACATTAAAATCCCAAACGAACAAGATTTCCTTTGCTTTAAGAAAAGGTGGTGGTTGGTTTAAATGAGGGAATGTTACAAAAACATATCATAAGACTTAAGTGAAGCTTGTAAACCTCTGACGAAATGCAAGGTTGTGATTGTAGTAGTACTGCATATATTACATATATGCACATAAATACGTCCGGAGATTCAGGTGTAATGTATTTACACCTTATTATGTGCTTTAACTAGTAACTTTATTTTTAAAGGCTAAAACTGTTAACCTTCTTCTCAATTGCTTATTATTATATTGCTACTTCAAGTTTTAGAACATGACACGTGAAATATGTAATATATGCTTGTTACGCATAAAGTTATTAACTTATTTCCAAAAATTCCTCCAGGTGAGGTAGTGACACATTGGGAGTATTTAGGAAGGCACTAAATCTAAATGCTTGATAAACAGGGGAGTCCAAACAAGTAAATAAGTTATTATCTCTCCATTTGTCACTTTTATTCGTTATGCTTGTTATAAATATTACCAAGATTATGTACCTGTGACAGATAGCATTATCTCTAGCCATGTTGGTATGCATATATGCCTTTGGTTGATATTGAACCTACCACATTGAGCACGATTTTCAATGAAATCTACCTTTTGAGGATTTATTTATTATATTCCTGCCTGGAGGAGCACATAAGATGTAACAAAAAAAGTTTGTTTTTTGAGCCGGCTAAAAGCTCAGATGGCACGTATCAATACTGCCACTGCCACTACCACCACTACCATGTCCTACTTTGCAGGTTTTTACACAATGTTTTTTTTTTTTTTTTTTTTTTTAAAGAGGAGGAGGATTGCATGTGTGTGTGGTGTGCAAGCAAATTTAGATTGGTTAATGACTGACTTGAGATGATACGCGGATTTTTTTTTGGTAGGTTTCTTGTGCAACAGGTGGTGATTGAAGATGCTGATCTTCGTCCATTTTTTATATGAATTTGCTGCTGCTGTTGCAAGAGATAAGCAGAAAAAATACACAGACGTTGTAAAAAAAATTATCTTCAAATCTTAGAATTGTAGGATAAAAGTATCGCAAAGTACACTTGACAAGGATGATGATGAAAATAATTTTATGAGACTTTTTGTCTCTTTCTATTCATGTGAGCACGAACCACACTGCTACTACTAGCATAAGTACTATTTCTACAACAATAAAAGTTTTAGAAGAGGACACACAAGAGACAACAGTAGCGAAACACATTTGTGAAGAGAGAAGAGAGAAAAAAGGATGACTAGATGACGATCAAAAGATAACGCCATCATCATCATGGTTGATGCTGTTGGCCATGAACTACACAGAGACGACACAAGAAAAAGGAGATTGCAACTGACAACGACATGTGTACTTAATACACTTGTATATTACGAAGAAAACTTTACATTAAATACGACGACAACGACGCAACATTTACATATATACAAGTTGACAAGAAGGTAAAAAGGTAAAATATAAAAATGTCATTTTGTCGCATGTTGTCCTCTAGGGTCTTCCTCTTGGCTTTTTTTTTTTGGCTTCTCTCTCCAAAATTCACTTTTAGTGTACCATTTTCATGGCAAATTTAAAATTACTTTATTACTATACATTTTTATGTACGAATATGAATAGAGAGATACTTTCGGCTTGTTGTTTGTTGTACATTTTTTATGTATGCGTATAAAATTTTATTTATGCTTTTGTCATTGCTTGTAAATCAAAATTAAATTTTTTTGGCAATGAGAATGATAGTGGTGGTGGTGGCGGCGGTGGCAGCGGCGCACGGTGGTGGTGGCAGTGCAGTGTGTGATGGCGGTTAATAAACACTTTTACCCTACATTTTTTTTATTATTTAAAAAGTAAAA
>JAHZNC010004552.1:0-23037 GCA_027744095.1 Zhuqinia jingwanae | reverse complement strand
ATCTTTTGAAACTTTCCTTCCGAACCAATCATTTCTAGAATCTCGTCAAAATCCCTACAGGGTTTACCCTTGCCCTTTTGGCTAATGTCATCAATATTGTTGTTGTTTCCCTTTGTTCCTCCTCCTCGACCACCATCTCTACTGGTCGGTATTTCAGTGAGTCCCATACCAGGAGGATCAGGATCCTTTAAAGGTTGCATTTCTTCCGGTGAAGCTGTCCTCAACAAATCTTCTTGATGAACTTTACTATTATTCCCGAAACCATCCTCACCACTGCCTCCAGTAATTACATTACCACTACTGCTACCACCAAACGAAAAACCATAAAATTGCCCGTCTGGCGAAGAATTGGAAGATACCGGTTGGTACTGCTTGCCAGCAGCACTTTCCTTCCCAAAGTCATTCATTTTTCTCACCACCAAAAAACTTTAGAATGCTTTCCGACTTTTTTTTACTATGTTTTAAATAGCTTGTTATTGTCCCAAAGACAAAAAAATAATTAATGACTTCTCGTCACGCTACTTGGCCACGTACCTCATAAGTGCAGTATGGATATTCATATACCACAATAATGTGTACCATATTAAATCTTTCTATTATCCAAACTTTGCACTCTCCTCTCTGGAATTCCAGTCATAACCAACCGAGTGTCTAACTAAATTGCTGTTAATTTATGCGAAGCTTTTGTAGAATGGACACTCTGGCTATAGTCATTTCCCTTGGCCTTGCACAATTTTTTTTTTGATGAGCGAGATAATGATAGTTTTATTGTAATGCATTTGCAAAGGCAATCCAACCGCGAGAGACCTCTTGTTAAGTAATATTCTTAGGAAAAATGCCACGTACCTCATAAGTGCAGTATGGATATTCATATACCACAATAATGTGTACCATATTAAATCTTTCTATTATCCAAACTTTGCACTCTCCTCTGGAATTCCAGTCATAACCAACCGAGTGTCTAACTAAATTGCTGTTAATTTGTGTGAAGCTTTTGTAAAATGGACACTCTGGCTATGGTCATTTTCCTTGGCCTTGCACAATTTTTTTTTGATGAGCGAGATAATGATAGTTTTATTGTAATGCATTTGCAAAGGCAATCCAACCGCGAGAGACCTCTTGTTAAGTAATATTCTTAGGAAAAATAAATTTTAGTAGTAACATTATTATCTAACTCCCTGTTCCAGTTGAGTGACTTCAAAATAAAAATAAAAATATCCTCTCAGTTGAAGATAGCAGCCAGATCACATTAGTATATATGCTTTTGATAATTGCCATATGATGATCGCATGCGCATGCTGTGTGTGTGACCAAACTCTCCACCACCGACACGAGGACGTTAATTTTGCACGTTATGTAGTTGGCCATGTTGACTTTTTGTTGTTGTCAGATGTGAGATAAATGGACAACATATCAAAAATACATACATACATATATGTGCTGTGTACTTAATGATAATAAAATAATGATATTTTTTGCAGCTAAATTATATATTATTTTGTTCACTTCCCGGCTGAACTGATAGTTGGTTGATTATAATAATAATACTAAAAAATGGTAAACATTTATGATGAGAAACAGCCATTTTGCATTTACACACATTATATGTAAACATGACAATGTGAATACATTAATAATAAATTATTATTATTATTGTCATCGTCATGATGAGTGGCACATTTCTAATCTGGAGATTAGCTACTATGTGTGCTTTACGGCTTGATTTACAAATTTACACAAGAAGAAGGGCAAGTGATCCTGTCGTCCATTCTGTAACTTTTTTGTGTTATGGGGCGAGTAATTATTTGCTCATATCCTCGTTTATTGTGACTCAAGTACTTTTGGTCATAGTCATGATGTGATGTACATAAAAACGGGAGAGACAAAAAAAACTTCAATCGTTGCCAAAATATTTTTGTTCATGCACATGGGTTTTTGTTTGAGTACACCAAATATCCCTTTTTATCGCTGCTTTATATCTCGTGTGCGAAATGGTTATTTCTTGTTAATCATTTACTATAGATATATTGTTTGCTGGGAATGCGTTGCAAGCATAGCATACTCATTGAACTGTTTGAAGTAGGTATAATGAAATATGGAATTTGCTGATAATTTTTTAATCATCATTTCACCAACTTCCTTATTTTTTTTCGTTAAATAAATTTTGTGAAAAATGGAAAAAAAACCCAAATAATCCGTCTATGTGCCCCGTGGCTGACATATTATTGAATGTGGTGGTTGTTAGTAAGCTGCTTAAATCATAGGTATGTATAAACTTGTGAACTTTTGCATTTACGGGTTGGCATGTGGAGATAACGTTTTGCTTAATACGCTTACATTGTTTGCAGCAGGTGCTTATTTATTACTACTGAACTGACTTTAAGACAAGGGTGCAGAGAAGACAAAAGCGATCGTCTTCCTGTCTGGAAATTCCTTCAATAGTAAAAGGCATGTCCCGCCCACGTGAATCTATATATATTTTACTTCAGAATCGCTCAAAATCCCACCAAGCAATTGGATTTTTGGAGATGATTTATAATATAAAGTTCCGCCCCTTCCTGTCACACTTTCTTGTCATCAGACAAGGACCATCGAACCAAGAAGAAAAACTCATTTTTGTTTTTATCTCATTAATAAAACAGCACTTTGCCTGTTTTTATTGGATTTTGTATAATATTTTGTTCGTTTTCATTCTTTCACTCATGCGGAAATTATTTCCAGAGTCAACGTCATTGATTATCATTATCACATCATCATCATCATCTTGATAGTAGTATGATGATAACTGTTCGTAGGTTGGCAGCAGCATAAATGCATTCCATGTGTGAATAGATGGATGTGCGATGTTGCTGGTGTGATATTTTTTTGCCATCTCTTTTTTTTGCAAAAGAGACGAAAAAGATTATAAAAGTAAGAAGACAACGTACAAAAACCTGAATGGAATCAAGAAGTGGAGCGGAAGTAAAGTGTATACTTTCAGATTTGCAAGTTGCTTGAATTTCCCAAGTAGACTTGGCTGGTCTCTTGATGAAGTAACATAACATGGTGTATACTGTATCCATAATTTATTTTTAAAAAAATACAAATTGACAATGATGTTGAGCAGAGGAGAAAAGGGAGTAATGCGGAAGCTGATGACAGAATAAGGTGGTAGAGTAATAATAATTAACATAATAATATGACACTTAATTTTTTTCAGCTTAAAATGTATTCATTTATTCTTATGTACTTTTATCTTTACATAATTATTCAAAAGAAAGGATGTGGATTCTTGGATTTCACATTTGTATCCTGAATAACATCCCAGTGCTCTTGAATGAGTCCATCACAATTAATCCTAAAAATGTCAACTATGGCGTAGGTCACATTTAACGTTGGAACGGGTATTCGACTATGCAACCAAACCAAATCGCCTTCCGCACTAATGCGCTTAAAATCCAATTTTGTTGGAGGGCCTTGTCCAAAAGGTCCCTTGAGTAACTTCCTAAGACTCGCTATTCCATCCCCCTCCATCGGATTATGATTGGTTACATCTTCAGCATAATATCTCTCTATAAGATCAAACCTCTTGTCCCCGAAAATGTTTTGGTAAAAATCTTGAACAAGTTGCTTGTTTGCGGCAAGGTCGGTATTCATGCACGAGAAGGATGTTGGTTGGACAGGGGCAATTTGAACAACAGGATCTTCGTTGGAGCTGCTGGCAACGTACTGGTCGAGTGGCTCTCCGGGAACGAAACCAGGTGGTCCATATTCCATAAGAGGAGGCCCATACTCATTAGTAGGTGGGCCGTACATTAAGGAGGGTGATGATCCCTTAGGAGGTCCATATTCTTGAGGATTTCCACTTGAGCCACCATCTGGAAAGGAAACTGTTGTGTGGGCGATTAGCATCACAGCCACAAAAGTAAACAACACCATTGAGCTCCACATCTTCCACCAAAAAACGTGATACTTCCTTTTACTTTCTGTAAAATATTTGTTTCTCTAAAAAGGAAAATCTGCACTTTTTTTTATTAAATCAATTCTCAGAAGAGGAAGATTGATAAAAAAATACTATTGACTTGGCGTACAGTTGCGTACGATATGAGAACTACGATCTAAAAGCGGAGACGAGTTTTTATACGTTTCCTTTTTATTGCCAACTTCCACCCACCACCACTACCTTCCTATTTACTCATGTTACACAATATCACTTATCATCGTTATACGTACTTTTCCACTCTGCAAAAAAAATTCTTGCAATTTCATTATCACAAGCGTGCAGTTTTTCATCACCAAACTGTCGTTACTACTATACCACTCAATTTCAATTTTGTTTTTCATTCTTACTTTTTTCCCAACCCTTATTTTTCTTACCTAACTTACTTTTATTATTTTATCCGATAATAACTCAAGTTCACGTAAAAAAACTAAAACACGTTTTTGTTACTCCTTATAAAAAACATTATACGTACTTGTAAATTGTCAAACAAATTACTTATTGATCATATCATGATGATGATGCATGATACCATGCTTTCGAGTGAAAAAAAATCAAATTATATAAGACGTGAGACACGCATTATAAAGTAACTACACACTTTTACTAGATTTACCGTGACCTTCACATCCTTCATCTTGAGAGATATAAGCACACTCAATTTATAAGCTTGCCGAGTTCAATTGTATAGTCTAAGTAAGTTTGTATAAATAAATAATGTTTAATAATGGACGCACTCGACTGTTTCTTAGATGGATTCAATATTTTATGTATACTACTACGCAGCAGCAATAATATTTTTACCACGCATACAGGTTGTCGAACAAAAATGTAGTATGTCTGGACAAGAGAGAAATGCAGAAGCATCTCGAAAAAATAATGAATGATAAATGGAAGTTAAAACCCCTAAAAAACAGGGGACCGGAGAAAATGAATTAGGTACATGTACATAAATATAATGGTCTGGTTTTCGACCGTCTGTAAACCGCTTATGATGAAGAAAAAAACTTCTATCTAGGTTTCTACCATTTCTTATATGTTCATATGTCATAATAATAATAATAAGTGTTTAATGTACATTCATGTGAAAAATGTATATACGGTTTTGAAAGGCTATTTTAGATTTTTTAAAGAGGATTCCACAGGTAAAAAGTATACTTAGCATCATATATTATTTTATTACATATACTTTTATACATACATATGCTTTAAGCTGCTTTGAGTCAGTTTAGTTCTCTCTGGAGAACTTGTGCAATATAAATTCTGTTTAAAATCATTAAAGCATTCCTTTTGTGTAACAAACGACCATGTCAACAGAATAGACGATAAAGCTAGTACTGCTGACGTTGACAGAGATCATCAATCATCATTTTTCCCTTTGAAAATTGTGAGGATGGTGGATCCCTGTACAAACAAAAGAAGAAGAATCTGGTTCATTATTATTATGAATGGGAAGAATAGAATAATAGTGATACATAAATACATAGATATTTCATACTATTTCACAAACTATAGGGGCATATTATGTGGAAATTTTTTTTGACAAACAAGGGTGGGTTGGTAAAGATAAGTGAAGCACCTGTTTGTTCATGTGCCCAAGTACACCGTCATTTATATTGCCTATATAATGACTTTGGCCATGAAAGGTAGTATCTTCTTTTTTAAGTGGAAATTAATTGAAAAGTGAATGAATTTTTTTTTTCAGTATTTTTCGCACAAGTGTCCAATCCACCTCCATTTATCTAACAACAGGAAAATGTGTAGGCCTTCCTCCAGTCGATTTCCTCTAATTCCACTCAGCTTGCACGCTTCCAGTCTCTTGTGACTGCCGAGAGTACCAGCTTCCCATTTCCCTTTCTTTGGAAAACGCTCATCGACAAGATTTTCTTGTCTTCTTCCTCTAAAATTCATTGAGTTTATAATAAGCCAACCATATTACTACTACTCGTGTACTACTATGAACACTCTTTATATTCTCATTCATTTTATTGTGTGCGGTTTGCTTTTATCTACAGGAGGGAGGGTTTGCAGCTAGAATTTTACTCCATTCACTTCCAAACCTCCATGTTATATTTACAACCTTCAAGCAAATACCGGATTAGTAGAGTGGCAGTACCGGCTCAAGCTCTCAGCATATGTTTTTGATTATGGTTTTCAAAGAGTTACATATATTTGCTTTTCCTCTAACCTCAACTACTACACTGTTCCAGCCAAGCCAATATTATGCATCCGGTACTTGTGCTAGTCAAAGGAACGGGATTTACTTTGTCTGCAAGTCTAACAAGTAGTGTGTATAGGGGCATAGTCATAATAATAATTCATCCTATCAGTTTATGCATACTAACCCCTTTCTTGCACTTTTAAATCTTTAAATAAATGGCAAAATTGTGGAGGAAAACAACCATCTTTCTATTGAATACAGTCCAAATATTCTAACCAAAGATATTTCCCGCTAAGCCAGACCTCAGGCGAGTAAAATATCCTTTCCAGGAAGATAGATTGCACAACTACCCACATACAAACCAGAATCATTTCATATAGCTTATATAAGGGTAGCTTACTCAGAACGAAAACTCCAATTCTCCCTTGTACACAAAAACACAAAGCTGTTTGGTTATATTGGTACTTCTTTTCTTTATACTTCCGAACACGAGAGACAAAACTTTTATCAAATTAGGATATTTTATTATTCAAGGTTGAACGGCGACGACGACAACAGCACGACACGAGTGACGAGAAGGTGGTATAGGTTGGTTGCGGTTGGAATAATTTCCGTTACAAAATCAAACGAAGAAACAGATACTATGATTATTATTATTATTATTACAACTCGACTAGACTTTCAAATTTGTCACCATCTTCACCATAACTCATTGCAATTCAACACATAGTACGGCGATGTTTCTAGAATATTTTTTTACATCTCTGTGGAGTTCTGGCACATTTTTGGCTACATGATACGTTCACGAGGACAATGCGATGATGATAAAGCGCGAAAAAAATTCTCATTTTCTTGCCATGCTGAACAGAAATGAAAAAAAAGAGTCGACGGGATGATTTACAAGGGAAAATGGTAGGAAAAGGAAAAAAAGATTGGTTCAAGGTCAGCGGAGAAAGGCAATTTTGGAAGTGGAGTGGTGTGGTATTATGCATGTCATTTGAGACGTGTCGGTTAGTTAGGTAGGTACGTAAGGTTAGATGTAAGTATGTAAGGCCGTGCATAAGGATGTCATGATGACAAGTCAGCTAGTGTGAAATGAACCAGATAAAACCCCAAAATATTATATACATGAGTATGTATTATGTATATGGAAGAATGAAACATTATTGTCCGGGCAAACTTTTCAGTTGTTAATAACTTGTAACCCAGTCATTCATCCAACAAACAGAAGAAAATGAAGAGAAGAACAACATAGGTTTTCCCCTTTTCTTTTGTTGAGTTGAAGGTTGTGGCTGATGGGGAATATAGCCGCGCTCGTTCGCAAACATGAACAATTTTTCCTGCGTTTCTTTCGCTTTACTCAGGTTTTCATTTTCATTCCAGTAAAGTATTTTCTATTGTTGGTATTATTACTCCTCGCGAATGTGAGGTGAATACAATCAGCGTCATATATTACATGCATTCATGCATCCACTACCTGTTCCAAGTAAAATGTTGGGTATGGTATATATAAAACACCCTTCCCCTCTCAATGCACCCAACCATAAAGGACGTAGGTATGTATCTCAGCTACCTTGTAAATTTATTTCTTGTGAAATTGTGAAACTCTTCCTTTCACACAAACCTCTTTTTTTAAATAAAGTTTTGATGATGTCTGCTTCCCATGCTTCTTAACTGGAGATGAATGTGTGCTTGCTTCGTGTATTTTCAATTTTCATACAAAATGATGCCAGCTCAGTCTTGATGTTTTTTCGTGCTATTTGCAAAGATTCATGTGCAATCAAAATGTTATCATCATTATTACCACCATCATCTCTCTCTGAATGTTGCATTTGCAAATACGACCGTTATTATTTACTCACAAATAAGACGGAGCAGTAATATTATCGTCAATGAACCTGGATGAATCAAGAGTTCATCAAGGGCTGCGTATTATCCTGCTGACGACCATCTCGCTGGTCTCATTCTCACCAGCAGTGAAGTTTTACTCAATGAATTTCCTAGGAAATGTATCCGATTCCCATGAGAAGGGAAAACAAAGGAAAGGACATAAGGCCACTTTCCTGGAATTTTGTGAACAGTTGTTTTATCGAAGGGTATTCAGGATGATTACTGATTACTATTCGGATACCGTAGGTAATAGGCGTACAGCGTGCAGGTATGTATGCTTATTATATGGCCAGTATTTAATTTGAATACGAGCTTACTCAAAATAGAACTAAAGGCTTTTTCCCACAAGTCTCTTGGATTGAAACATTTGCCTTGAAAAAATACTACAAGGAGTTCATGAGAATCGTTGAGTTATAAAGCTAACTACCCAGCTAACCACTCAACAACCCACGTTACATACTTGGCCAACTTTATGGTTTCCTATTTCAAGTAAAATCTTGTTTTTCCTATTCCGGGGAAACAAACACAAAAGTAAATAAAAACATTATTGTAAAATTGGAAACTGAAATTATGACGAATAAAAGTAGCTTTGCGTAAACTATAATAATTTGTGTTACTATAATACGTATTTCATTTGATTAAGACTTTTCTATTGAAAATGCCATGAGAAGCATTTCATGGAAGTGAAAATGATGGAATACATAAAAATCGGATATTAGGCATGTATTGTACATATACAAATGGAATACTTTTATAGGAAGTGGAATTAACAGAATGCTTCAAAATTTGTAACATTACACCAAGTAAAAAATGGAAAGAAACTCGAATTTCATGCTCCTTAAATCACGTCTTTGCAAAAATATGAAATGAAATCTCACGATTGTTGGATTCGATGGATGTTATTTTGAATGTAATAAACTGCTAAAACTATGTTCTTGGAATGACATAATGACAATGACAACAGTTGTATTACTTTTTCTGGAAATGCACAAGTCAGCAAAACAAACAAAAAATACATCATATACCAATCCATAAACTTTGCAAAAATCATAACAACAAACGCAGAATATGAATTTCTACTCACTACTCACATTACAGTAATGTATGTGTGCTAGCAGTGTCCGCTGCTGCAAACAACATGTAGGTACTTAAGCAGGAAATATCCGCTATTTACAGCCGTATTTAACTAACTGGCCTCAGTAGTGTAAGGAGCACAGACATGGCGCATTCGTGTACAGAGCCGTGTTCAATTCTCGGCCTGAGGAAACCAACTTTTGGTTAATATATGACTTTACCTACATACTCATTTTTACGACATTTCCCGTTAAATGAACGTGTTTTTCATCAACAAGTACATATATATTATCTATGAATGAAGATGGCATTGGTGTAAGTACGAATACGCATTGGTATTGGCATTGGTGTGTATGTATTTTATATGTGCTTTTATTTTATTTTTTTAGCTGATTTACTTCTTGATTTAACGTTCATTTTTATGTCATTTTAGAGTTTCCTTTTGCCTTGATCCTCATTCAATTTCTGGCTCTGCTGATTTGACTTTTCAGCTTGGACCTATGTACGTATGCAAGTTTGATAAATAAAATGCATATTATGTTCTATATAGTGTTGATTGTGTGACTCTTCTTCGTAGCGTAAATAACAGTATGAGTTGATATACGACGTATATGGATGGATATGATACAGAAGACGGAATAAGATGTCAATGTATTATCATCATCATCCATCATATTGACGCAAAAATAGATGCTTACCTAAATATTTATTTACAAAAACAAATATTAGGTTTTACAATATATTAATTAATATTCCAGGAACTCATACTACGTATTCTGGTAACAAAATCAAATAAGAGCTATTTTCAAAAGTAGCTCCTTCCATCATCCTTTCCAACTATTGGATTCCAAAACAAAACCATTTTCAAACAAACCCATTGCCATCAAAAAGCGCCTTTAACCAGATAAAAAATATAGGTAGTAGTAGTAGTAGTAGCAGTTTTAAACGGAAAGCGAATGCAATTTGCAATATGATATATGATACTGACGACTCTGGCTTTGGGCAGGTGAAGTTTAACATGCTGGTTTTTATTATTGATCCTTTATTACTTCCGGGGTAAGCATGTAATTGTAATTTTTTACTTAAAGCTCTTTTGTCAGACAAAATCATTGTGAGTTTTTTTGTTTATAAAGGTCACAGCTTAATTTGAATTTGGGTTAAATCTGTGTTCATTATAAGTAAAGAACGTGAACGTAAATGAGTATTGTGCCTTGTGGCTATGTAAATGTAATAAAGCTATTATAACTATATGAAATTTATCTCATATCATGTTTACCCCGTGACATATAAAATGTAATACCTTTTATACATGCATTTGAATTGTAGCTCTTTCTACTTTCAAAACTTTGAAGTTGGAGACATTTGACATTTCAATGGATAAATAAGTAGCTTCTAGTAAAAACTTATGAAACTAAAAAACATCTCTTGTTCTGGAAAAATCTACTGCGTTCTTTTTCCTTTTCCTACTAAAACTATGTTCAATATTGTTTACACGTCGATGTGCACATTCACGTGTCTACAAGTGCTCTACAAGTGCTCTACATAAAAAAGTATTGAATAAAGCTGGACCGAAATTGACGTTATTATCAGCATTTATGTGTCAGCATAAATATTAGTATGTAAGCTTATACTCATACATTTCCCCAAAAGAAAGAAAATTTAAAAAAAACTTGTACAACATAATACAACATTTTCCTGTAACATATATTCAATTTATTGTGCTATACAAACCTTTTTGTTTACCATCTATACAGCAACGCATTTCATTATCACATCATCAACATTTTAATGCTTTCTTCTCAATCTGAAAAAAACTCTATTTTATTCATGCCTGTTTGTTCATTTCAACAACAATGGGCATTTTTATTACTTGTTCCACGACTTGGTCGTACTTCAAGCTAGATCCCACTGAATGCGATATCATGAAAGAACGCAATGGACTTTTTGCCAACTACCTATTATTTATATTGCCTCGAATAAATAAACAGTAATAACTTTTAGTCTGGAGGATGGAAACAAATGAAAAGGGATTCTGCTGATAGCAATTATTATTATCACAATCAATAGCTTCAACTAGTTGTTAGCATATCTGCTTCCAGTACGGATATAGTTTCTAGACAAAGCCGCTGAACTAAAAAGGGTGAGCTAATTACTTGAGAATTAAAAATCTACATATACAAGAAGAACAACAAAAGGAACAGTAGCCTTTTTTGAGGGGATAAGAGCTTATAGAGGAAGGAGGATAAAAACGAACTAGCAATTTGCATGGAAGTTACTAAAAAATCCTCATTTAATATATTTTATCTTTTGCGTCGCATATTTGGCATGGTTCCACCTCCATCCCAGTATTACATCATGCATCCGTTACAGTTAAATGGAATCCGACGCATACTTAAGTATAAAAAGCAAAAAAAAAATATATCAGGGAATGAGTAGTAATACGAACAATAGTAATAGTAGTAGCAGTACATAATTCCTACAATAATCAATTCCAACTGACTGCATTACATAAAGAGAGTGTATTTCACTCAAACTCATTCTTTCTCTTCGGTGCTTGACACAAATCTCGCTGCACAGTTTCCCAGTTTTTTGTTTGAATGCGAATAAAACGCAGTATAAAGCAGAAAGAAAGCAAATGGATACGTTTTAAAACGTATTCGCTACTTAAAAAAACATGTATAGTCATTCTGCATAATGATTATGGACAATGAAACCTTCTTCACAAATACATAAATAATTAAAATCACTAGCTTGTATATCCAGCACTCGCACTCAAGGGCTACGTGCTTTGCAAGTTTATACTTCACTTCCATCTTTTCAAACGTTACATTTCTTTATAATAATCATCTTCATTGTCTGCATGTATTTGTATTGGCGGTTGTTTTCTAGTATGCATACTTTCAAGCTTGTACAAATATTCCATTAATTAATGCTAGAAACGAATTGAATAGATATAGGATTCAAATCAAAAAATGTAGTAAACTTGTGTGTATTGGTTTTACGCGCAAATTACCGTGAATCAGTTTTAGTTTGTCATCGTCAAAGTACCAATTTGTTATCTGCTTTACTTTATATTTGGTATAGTTTCTAGTTATATATGTTATGGTTACAACGATTGGTGTTCAACTTTATATATTTGTACGGTCCCAAAAAGGGTTCATCATCATCGTCGTACATGTGTAAAACTATCTCTTCAAAAAAAAATTCTGTTTTCCTAAAATCACAAATAAATCCAATTAAAACTAGATATGAATGTAATATGAGGCGTGGCAAAGTAAACAAAAAATGGTTTATTGCAGGCTTATGTTCGTTACATGGTTTTAATAAAATATCTCATCATTACAGCTCAGGAAAACATACAAAACTCAAGTGGGTTTATAATCATCACCTTATTTTCGCAATGAAAGTATTAATTTTACACAATAAAAGTATCAGAGTAGGTGGGTGGGTGGGTAATATTGATAAATTGTACATAGCACGCTTCAAAATTCTCTAGATCATCTCCCTCTGGTGACTGCCAGTGCGGAGGAATGAATACATTTACGAAATGGGTATTAATTTCAGGGGAGTAAAACTGGAATTAAGTAATTATGTATGAAAAGCAAGCTTAGACTTTGAGTACACATGGTTGTTTTTTCTCCCGGCAAAAAAAGCTATCGTACACATATGACTCACACTCTGCTTCATTTGAGAATATAAGAAAGGGGGGCTTGTGGGATAAATCAATATTAATGTTGCGTTAGAGTTTGTGTACAATGAATTCTGTGTAAATATTCAGAAAATAATCCATCTATATTTCCTCCACTTGTATGTGTGCGTGTTATTTGTTATTTTTCAAAATGCTTCAGATGAAGAGCCTTGCCTACTACTACCAAAAGCGGATCTTTTGCTGGCGATGCCTCCTGTGCCACCACTGTGACCATTACTACTCCCCCTGCTCATAGCAAATATTCCCCCGGAGCCCGTGACATCTCCATCCATTGCCGAGTTTTCCTTGTCAGCAGGGTCCCCAGGGCTGGTAGTCCATTGATGAGCCAAATAAAAGAATGGTTCTTCCATCCCATTGTTCTCCTTCTACGAAACAGTTGTAGTGGGGAAGAGCATCGGTGTACATATACAGATTGGAAACAGAAAAAAAAAATGATGGAAACAATTCAGATAGAATCCATTACAATAATAGCTGCTTGTACGAAGAGATGTTGGAGTGTATGTGGTACTTACCGCAGAGCACTCAAAATACTGGAGACCATGCTGCGAGGCAAAATCCTGCGCTGCCTTTGGACTGATTACACGCTGATCTTTCAGATCCGCTTTGCTACCGATCAAAACACCGAGAAAAGACTGATCTCCAACTCCTCCGCGTTTGCCACCACTGTCATTTCCACTTTGATCTCCAGAGCCATCCGAAGAAGGCACTTGTTTTTTTGAAATCAAGCTTCCTTTTGCCAGGTTAAGCCAGTCAGATGCGGACTCAAGGGCAGTGGTTGAGGTGAGATCTAGCACCAGAGCTACCCCGTCCAGACGATCCCACTTTCAATAAAACAAACAGCAAAGAGAATAAATATACATACACAACCTAAAGCAATCATTGTTTGTCTAAACCAAAATGTGTACATTTTGAATTTAATTTGAGCGGACTACAATTGATGTTTCCTTCTTTTTCAATATGTTGGAAAGTTCAGTTATCCGTTTTCAGTAAGATGACTTGAAAATCCATTCGTTAAAAATACGAAACATGAATAAGCAAACGTGTGTAGAATATTTTCGTTTTATTCTTATACAATACCTCATGACCACATGAGAGCAACGTATAGCTTCTTTGGCAAAGGTAAAAACTTTGGGCATAAATCACGTGCGTTCTTTCAAAATCTCAAAGAAGTATAGGTAATGTGATATTATTTATGTTCATATGTTTGTTTTTTTGTGAAAGAGAAAGCAAACACTGACTGTTGTTGTACAATGTATGATATTACATACATGCATGCAACATATAAATATGCATATAAAATAGGTAGCAGTGATAAAACATATTTTTATCAAAGTATCTGTAAAATACGAGGCAAAAAACTTGACGAAACTGAGAGTGGTCTATACACCACGCTGTTCAACTAGAGAATGGAGACAAGGAAATTCGCAGAGAGAATTATTGTGAATTGTCATCAATAAACCTGATTTCCCTATTGCATTCCTTCATGCGTACAAGATATAAAGGGAACAAGGGAGAAAAAAAACTTTTTTCTTTGCATCCGCAGCGTACAGCGAGTCTTCCTCCACTACACTACACCACCACTTCTCTTCTGCATTTTATTGAGAACAAATAACAATACACTATAGAGATAAAATACCTTTTTATTGGGACGGGCGAGATAGAAATGGGAACGTTCACAGGTGATGATATTTACTTGTCATTTGTGAACGTTGAAGATATATGTAGAGGAGAAAATGTATTGTTGTTGTAAATATGAAAAAAATGGAGGAGCTCTCCTCCATTTCCCGTAATTGTATTCACGTGGGCTTACGTACATAGTGTGGAAGCAGCTCTCTGTAGATGGGCTTGCCCGCAGAATCGACGAGAACAAGATTAATCCGTGGCTCGAGGAGATGCGATGAAGAATCCTCAAGACCAGAAGAGCTTTGCTGCTCTACTCCATCGCCTCCTCCCGGGCGACTACTAGGTAACTTTATGCTTTTCGCGTAGATTGACACGCCTGTGGTCTGTCACCGCCGAAAAGAGAGAAACAAAAAAAAGATATAAATCAACTTAAAGTTATTGACAAAAAAAAACACAAAAATATTTAAAAGCAAGAGGAAAGGGAGGATGATATGATATTCCGGAGGGATTTTGAGAAGTGCACAGTGAGGAATGGGGAACCGGACTAGAAATCCCGACGATGAGACAAGCAATCAGTATAATTACGTTATTTACGACTGGATTATAAAATAATAAGATTATTCTGTTGCCAGCTTTTTGCTATGCTATATAATTTATTGCTCAAGATACTACTCCCTTCTCCCTCCCTTCCTTGTATTTCCATGTATTATACTTTTACTCACCATATGATAATTCCTGGAAAAATTGTATCCTTCCGAAGTGAACGCATTGCAGATTGCTGTTTTCCCAGAAGTAGATTCTCCTACAAAAAATTATTATTAATAGGGAAAAATAATATGCCAATTAACTTATAAATCATATGAGAATTAAGGGTGTCAAGTAAAGAGCAGAGTAAGAGCAAAACCAGCAGCAGCAGCAGCACCAACACAAAAGCAAATTGCCTTGTTAGTTCATCGTCATGTCCCATTTTGTTTGTTATACAGACTTACCAACAACTGCAATTTTCAGCATTTTTGGCAATGGCAACTGTTTCGGAGGCTGATGGTCTCTTTCTCTGTCACGTTCACTCCTGTCTCGGTGATGACTAGTGGAATGAATACTACTAGTGCTTGATGACTGTTGTACAGGTAATACTTGTCGTTGTTGTTCCGACTCACCATTACTTTCCATCTGGTGGAATCGATTTCCAGAAGCAGCGAAAGGTGACCTGCCTTCCTGTGACTGACTAGCATGCAAACTCCCTCGACCGGCTTCTCTAACCATAAACACTTCATGACTAGGTTGTTGTGCTCTACCTCCACCTCCACCAACAAATCCGTCCTCTGCTCCACCACCACCTCCTCGTGGTCGAGAGACTGTACCATTGGAATTGGCATAATGTGCTGGAGGCTGTACAACTCTTTCAATACCTGGCACCGTGCCACTTCCACTACTGCTTCTAATCGGGAACCCCCCTACGCCTCCTCCACCGCCGCCTCCAAAACTGTCCATTGTTATTATATTGTTCAATAACAGCTATTGACAAATGATAGACGTTATATAAAACAACATTGTAACTTCTGCTGTCAACTTTTCATGCTTTTTAGTGTAGTAAACAAACATTTCACTCATGTCAAACATTTTTTGCTTACAACTTTGCAAGATGTTTAGCAAACAGTATATATCCAAAAAAAAAACTTCACTGCTTCTTTTACATCTAATAAAGTCCTTGGCTTGCCAAACCCTGTCGAATGAAATTTTTGTTTTGTTTGTCAGTAAAAGGGTTTATAAAAAGCCCGTCTATTGTTCAGAAGGAACACTGCATTTTGCTATGAAAAGAAGAAAATGCCTTTGATGCCCTTGTCCTTGTTGTTGCGTTTCTTTATGACTACGACTTTCACAGAATGACTATGACTTTCACAAAATGACGAGGCCGACTGCTACGGGATGATTTAATGGTAATGATGACTATTATGAATAGCTTCAATTCAAACGACTACCACCAGAGGCACCTAGAACAATGTTACATTTTTCAATATTAAAAGACTTCTTTGGAAGCTTGTAGGTAGTAAAATATTGTTGACATGTAAATACCTCATGGGGCCACTATTACCTGTGTGTTTCGTGCGAAAAATAATTAGTTTATAGTGAGTGTACTGTATAGGTAACTACAAAGTCTCGTTCAACCAGAATGAAAATCTCAGTTCATAAGTAATGAAGTAGAATTTTAACGATACTTTCCTGCAACTGTAATATCAAAATATGACGGAAGTAGTTAAACGCCCACACATGCACGATACAATCATTATTACGATGTAGTTGGTGGAATAAATTGGAAGTTGAAAACATTTTTTTATTTACGCTGTACGATAAACCACCTGTTTTTTTAATTGTTTTGTTGTGCTGCTGGAGGTCACCTTGACAACATGTTTTGTAACTGTATGGTAAACATTGTTTCCGGGCAACGTGCAACCAAACACTGTAAACAACCTTCCCCCTTGCTTTTCTCGGCTATAGCTGCTTGCCATTTTAGTATGGTCCGGTGTAACCCTCTCTGCCCATTTGGATTCCGATTGTTACCCAGATTAGGTTAGCTTGCCTTTCGTGTGTTCAAGATTCTTATACAAGGGATCGGAAACAATCCTATTTTGCCTACTCTTATTATAAATTTCTGCTGACCCTCGCTTAAGTATATTACCTATTTGTATGTTGTGTGTATTCAAGTGCAAGTGAAATGGCTGCAGAAACATCAGTAGTAGTAGGGGCACGGGACATTGACGGTAACACAACAATGGAAAGCGTTATGAGTGGGGATAGAATGTCAAGACAAGGTAAAAAGTCGAGTGGTAGTGGCAAAAATGGCACTGGAGGAATCCCCCCAACCACTTTCCTTATGACGGTCACAGGGAGGATTGAAAGTGCTCAGATTTTTGGAGTGGATGATGTCTACTGCAAATACAACTTGGCTTTTGGGACTGACTGGACTATTTCCTCTGTAATACGAGCTTATAAAAACAAAACAAAAACCAGCTTACCATAATGTATGGTCAAGCATTAAAATTAATTACGATTATAATAATTAAAAGTATTGTTGTTTGCCGGTCTACAGGGAATGGAGGAGGGTATCTCTCAAATTACCATGAAAGATTTGAAATATTTTTTTTTGCTTAAGTGCTTAATAAGGGATACTGGATCATCAGGTGAAGAAGTGAAGATTGTATTTACGGTAATAAAAAGAGAAATGTACATCAAGTACATTCACATGTTTCCGTTTCCGGTACATACCACGGGAAAGTTGTGTGCCTATTCCACACATTATCATATCATCATTTTCCGTGTAAATACGTAACTAACTTTTCCTGTTTCTTAGAATTTCATATAAATTATTTTAACCTGCTGGGTGGAACATTCAACGTAAAATTTTTTGGCGCATCTCCCTTCATCATCATTATCACGGGGAACAGGAAATTTTCTAAACATCACCTACTCACCTAACTCAAATCATCAGCATCGTGTCTGGAAATGACTAATGAAGGTGCTTAATGGGAAATGATTAGTAGGTATCCTTTCACTCTTTGGTCAGGATTCCATAAAAAAAAGTACATTGGGCTTTCGGGAGTTTTTGTTTCACATACATACACACACTTCTGTTGTTTTTATTGTAATATTTTCATATAAAAGATGTAAGTATTTAAATATACGATGATGATGAAAGTTTTCTATAGCATGAGATGTGATGAGTCAGTCAGAAGTAAAAAAGGAGGAGAAATTATTGGTACATACTTACACGCACATTAAATTTTCCTCATTAATTGGATGTTATTAAAGAGAAAGACTTCGCGTGGCATGAAAGATAACCGAAATGGTAATAAAAGTATTTATTAAATGATGAAACGAAAACTTGAAAAGTTAACATGTGTATCGTGTATGAAAAAAGTGTAGACATAGGTTTTTTGTGTTGTTTTTGTTTTAATTATGGAAATTGAATTTCCATTTCCATGTATTTGACATAGTATGAAATTATATGTACACTTGTACATTTAAAAAAAATTATTACAACTAATATATCTAATTGGTGGAAAAGTTTTAAATTATTTTAAAATGAGGATGTACCAATATACTAAAAATATTTTGCGTGTTATCTTTTTATATACAGGGCCCCAACTTGTAATCAGTGTGTATGGCTCAGACTTTTTGGGAAATCATGTGGCTCGGGGATATGGATCAACTCATTTCCCAACATGCCATGGACCCTATGTCAAAACGTAATAATTATCTGCTGCTCTGCTAATTAGTATAACTTTATAGGCAATAGGGAATCATGATGAAAGTAGCGGTATATATTATGAGAATTTTTTCGCTTGTGTGGTTTTAGAATTCCTTTATTTGTGCCGGAATCCAGCTCTCTTCTTCAAAAAATTTCTGCGTGGCTGATGGGAAGGCAGCCGGAATTTGTGGATCCTAAGCTACTAGCTCAAAGTGAAGGAAGACAAGGTGAGTATATACACATGAATTTTAATAATAATATTAAACCCCTCGTGCGCACACCCATACAATTTTTAATTAACATATTTCTCTTTTACGATAAGTCATGTTTATAAATTCCAAGAATTGTTTTGTAATCAAAAAGTGTTTGGATTTCTAGTGGTTCGAGTCCAGAGTAATGGCCATGTTGTAGTCAAGTTTGAAGTGGTAATCAAGGACATGAAAAGGCTAGGCTTTGTCACATCCCAAAAAGTAATTCGAGAGGAGAGTTGAATGAAACTAGCAAGCGTTTGAGTGATAAAATTTTTCGATTTCATTTCATCCCTCATCAATTAGCATCATATGCGGATCATGATCAATGTTCAATCAAGGAGGTATATATGAGCAACAGCAAAAAGTTAAAAGTGCACAGGAGTGAGCCCACTACCCTAATAAACCACTTATTGTGTTCAAATAACCATCTTCTTTAATAAATGATTTTTACTTCGTATTGTATACCTTTTTTATACTGTTGAATGAAAGTGCGTAATAAAAAGTACATATATTTTACACGCGTTGTGGTTTAAATTTATTATGGTGTATATGTGGTAAAGTAATGCAAAATGCAACAATATTTTAAGTAAGCGGTCATAAAAAACTTTATTAGAGTGTCAGAGTGCTTTTGACAGGTTTTACATGATCAAAAGAACATGGAAGATGAATCAAAATATTTATCATATGCTATCCAGCAAAGAAGCTTCTCAACGTTCGTGAAAAAGAATCTCAGTCTCAATGAAAAATATGGTTATAACCTTTAAAATTTTCAAACTTTTTTTGCGAATAGGCAAACATATATTCATTTTATGTTTCTGGCTTTGCCCTCAGCTTGTCATCATATTCTTCCAGAACATTTGTTGATGTAATGCCAAAGTTGCGAGGAAAAAAAATTTGAATATAATTTTAAGTGCTACCGAAAATAACTTTTTTTCCTCGTTTTTCTACTCGAATTACTAAGCAAAGCATGAAAAAATAGCTGTAAAATCTTTTTAAACACATTTTTCGTTTACTATTATGTGACTACTTTTAATGATCGCGATAAATTTTTCCTTCTCCCTTGAAAGTTGTGTCATAAAATCCAGACTTACTTAATGATGGCAGGAAAGGAAGTAGTATGTAGGTAGATGCCATCACTCAAGATGTAAGTAGGTGGCTAATTTAAAGATTTTTTTTTCTGCAGTGGGTGATCCTGATCACATCTCATGGGTAAACTTTTACTAGTGCACTTACAACTTTTACGGGGGAAAGAGATTACGATGATGATGATGATGATAATCATTTCATTTCTTCATTTTCCTTAAATGGAAAAGAGAAATAACTTATTTATATTATTATCATAAGAACACTTACTATTTCCTACCACTACTACTTGTATTACAGTCAAAGCGTCGTTGAAGATTTTACACTATATGTTAGCCAGCCACACCAAAATGGAAACTATAATACCAAACAAGAAGTGAAGCAAGTAAAATTGGTGGTGGGTGGTGTGACCAAGACTGTATACTAGATGTCTCAGGAGATTTACTTTGAGAAATTGCATAATATCACAATATTTTTCATGTACAAAAATACTTTCAAACATGAGCAATTTCATAAGTCAACCTTTTTCAAACTCGGCTCTCCCAAGAAAAAGAAATTTCATTAGAAAAGCAAAGGAAAACCCGTAAAAACCGACAACTTGAGAAAAGTTTGTTACCTTCTTCGTCGAAAAAAGACATGGATGCTCTTTTACAGAAGTGATTCCAAGCAAAGTGTGTAATAAACTATTTTTCATCGTAAAATGTGTGGGTTAGTTAGTTTGGGTAATAATAACTTGCTCACCAACCCATCATCATTATCATCTTTTACTTTGTTGCTTCTTGGGCGCAAATTTTAAAAACGTAAGAGCAAAGAACAATCTCACAAACCTGTGATTTTTTGCCAGTGTTTTACATTACCATACAGCTATACTGAGTTCTATTCATTATACATACATGCTGATAAGCTGCGTAGAATTATATATGTTGTTGGTTAGTCTTGTCTAAATGTACAACTTAGAAGAGGTAAGAGGTGCATGGTTACATATATACCTCTCGATTTTTACATGGGCTAGAAAGAAAGAAGGCAAGAAAGTCCATTTGAACTACGGTCAACGCATGGTCAAGAATTGAGAGATGTAAAAAACGAAGGAGATCCTACAAACTAGTCGCCTGCAAATTCTCCCATGGTACAAGCAAAGAATTTCAACTTTTTTTTCTCCACTACGAGAACCCATTTTCTCCTTCTTGTTAGTTCAAAGTTCAACCATCCATCATATATGTGCTTCAAGCACAGTACTTATGACTTATGCTAAATTAAAATTCCTGGAAAATATTCAAAGTTCATGGTGTGCTGACCTATTCAGCAGTTACAATACAATGACGTGTATAAATACAAAGCGCACGTGTTGTGTTCTGCTCACGAGACATATTAAGCCACACACCTCCACAGAACTTGTTATTAACTTATTAATGGCCACGTTATTTGCATATTCCTAGTGATGTGAGGTTTTACCATCTATGATGATGATGACTACCCCGACGACGTGGTGTTTAATACGAGATTGGTGAAAGCTAGTAAAGTGAAATCTTTGCTTGTACAGGTTGGTAGTGGCAGCTTATAATAGAGGTATACTGGAGTTGCCACACATTATATATGCGTAGATAAGATGTAGATATATGTAGCTTTATGCCCTTGTATGCTTGCAGGTACAAAATACGGGTTTTAAAGAAAAAGTTTACTTTGTGTGTGACAATAATAGTGTTATTATTATCATCACTATTCATCACATAATAATTGGGGGAAAGTCACACCACACATCACAGCAAAAAGCATCCATATGCAGAAAGTGGGCGGAAAAAAAATCTCATATTTCGTACACGAATCGTCGACAAACCTAGATAACCCGTCGGCGGAAATTAACAAAATGGCACTCAACGAAATAAAATCCGGCATGATAATTACATGGTCTTTGGTGTTAGAGGTGATCCAATGCCCACGCACATGAAAATGACCTTATCATAAAATAAAATCCTTGACATTTTGGTGGTGGATTTATTAAATTTTTAGCCCATTTTAGTAGTCATTGGGTTTCGCACGTCGTTAAAATGTAATTTATAGACTAGGATTGACATAAAAATATACTCCGGTTAAAATTAATCTACTGCTCTCTTTTATAAAGATGTACCTTAGTCTATATTAGTTACAGTTGGCTATATTTCTTGTACAGATTCGTCATGTTTATAAAAAAGGAAGTAAAAGTCCAAACAAGTTTAATTTTTACGACCAAGAACCATGAGCCAACTTCAAATGCCATAGTCATGACTTAATTTTGAGTTCATTTCAGGAAAGAAAAGGAACTTCAGCAACTCACAAAGCATTTCTTGATTATTGGCAAGTGGTGGGTGTAGTCTTGTTAATAGTGAGCATTTTGGCATATGGTTTATATCAATAAACGTAAATGTGTTCTCAGTTTTCTCATTTAATTCTATTTATTTCAAATATTTTCTACAACTGTCATTCTTTCTGATGTGTTTATGTCATGTCGTTCTTGTCAATTTCGCTTTAATAACGTATTTAAGCATACTTTTTAATAACAAAACCCGAGGCCAAATAAATCCAAGGTCGACGTTACACATTATAATTTGTTTTTAAACGAATTGTTCCGGAAATAATAATAATAAACCGTTTGAACGGGGTAAAAAAGTAGCAAAGCAACGTTTGAACTGTTAAGTCAAGTCTCCAAATATATGAATAACGATTTTAGCTAATTGGCGGACTAATTAGCAAAAATTATTATCATATTCGTAATCAGCGGATCGAGTTACATCGATTTATGCAATAAATTTTTTTTATGCAAATTAGCACTAATTAGCTAATTACTGCTAATTAGGGGGCTAATTAGCAAATGTAGTTATCATATTCGTAATCAGCGCATCGAGTTACTCCTACAAACCGAATTTCATACGAATTGGTTTAACTGTGTAAGAGATATAACGATTTTTGTTGAAAAGTTACGTACGTACGTACCAACGGAACGGAGCATTTTATAAAGTAGCTAAAGCAAGCTTTGCTACTTAATAA